>VYZV01044928.1:0-16450 GCA_013401275.1 Pandion haliaetus | reverse complement strand
CTGGCTCAAAATGTGATGATCGTAATATCCGTAAGCAAAACGCATCACCCGAGCACTTCGTCCAGCCTGTCTGAAGTTCCATCTCCAGCTGTGTCCAATGCTTTATGAAAGCATTGATATTAGCTCAATAGTAAACTTCTGGGGAGACAGGTTTTGCAATCTTCTAGTTAGGTTTTTTTTTAAAACCCAAATCCTGCACACAGTAATTTGCAATTCACTTGGAATGTACTTAGTCCTTCCCCTCAGCGTGACGTTGGGTTTCAGTGCAACTCAAATTTTTTAATTAGGCATAGGTTTGATCAGCAGTTAGACAGAAAAGACTGCAGGAAAACTCAGCAAAATTTGCCTGGAAGTGTCATCTTCCAGTTCTCATGGTGCAGGCTTCAAGGAGTCTGTGTAGTAAGGAAACATTTGAAGAACGTAACCAACAAAATCAAAAGGCGGATTACTTAAGCAGTAGAGAACACTATTGGAAGTTAATAGACATCCACCAAGGATGCTGTCATATTTAGATTAAGGGAATAAAGCCCCCAAGTTAAATATAATGTGATAGTGACACAGCTAAAAAGATTTTGAGGCTCTAACTCCCTGGAGATACAAAACTACTAATGTGCTTTTCCCAGTCATATTAGAAGCAGAATTTGCCAGGGAATTTTTATGGCCTATTGACAGTGGTGTAAGAGGAATCCTTCATGAAGATAAGGTTGAAGTTGAAGACTAAATGAATTATTTGAATCAATGTACTTCACAGAGTAGCTTAGGGATCTTCCAAGACTAGAGTCTTTCTTTACACAAGATGTCTCTGAGGAACTGCCTCAAATTATAGTGTAAGTAGAAGAGTTTTTTTTAAAAAAAAAAAAAGAAAACCACCAACACAATGAAAATGAAGAATAAATGGCTAGAAGCAAAGGTGTTCGTTCGCTCAAGAATTTCAAAGGCATCTGATAATAAGGTCACCAAACTGCTCCGGTATGCTGCTACTTTCTCTCCTGAAATGGAATTGAGATCACTAGGATGGCAGGTGACAAACACTAAGCCTGCTTTTAGAAGAGTACTAACAAGGATCCAAGAGACTTATGTGGGCCTGACTGCCATATTAAATTGGTCGAAGCTATAATAAAAATAGAAATAATAGGCACTTGGTTAAGTAAGCTATAATGGCAATGGTTTTATAGAGGGAAATCAGGCCTCAAAGATCTGTTAATAGTTTCTAGAAAGAATCAAGAAATTGCACACTTTTGGTGCAATTCTGTTGGTTACAAGAATGGTTTTGACCTAGTCCCACTGTTGGCTTAATGTGTCTTCTCATTCCACCATATGATTTTGCATTTATGGGCTTATTGTTTGTAAGCAAGTTTACAGCACTTAAGGTAAAGACGCTTTGCGATATATGCTAATACTTATTTAAGGATGTTATCCTATTGAGCAATCCATATTGTTTCATATGAGTCTGGAAGGCACTGAATACCAGCTCGGGGAAAAACAAGGCCTATGCGCAGCAAAGGGCAAACGTACCATGCAAATGAGCCTACATCAACTTCCCTGCGCTCGAGGGAGTTGCGTACCAATTTCAGAGACAGGAGAGGATGCGTAAATAATCTTCCTCCCGTCCTTGGCAGCATCTTGCCGTGGAGTTATTGCTCTGCAGTCACTGAATTCACTCAGCAGTATGCTTGTGAGGGAGGGAATAACTCCCAGGCTGCGAAGCCACCAAGGATTGCAAAGCATCTCTGGGCCAGCAGCTTCACAGCTCGGTTATGTAAAGACTTCATACAGGTAAGGATGATCCTTCCTAGTTTTACTTTCTCCTAAGCAGTAGAGGGCGATCTTGTCTTAAAAATTTAGACCTATCAATGCCTTGCCTTTACAAATCGTTGCCGAAAGAATGAAGGTTTTTATCTCTAGAATCATATAGGATCAGATGTCTGTATTATTCTCTGTAAATGTTATCTTTGTTAAAGATACTTGCAGTAACTATCAGGTTTTACGCCACACAGCAACATATCTCTATATTAAGGGAGAATTACTGGATTAAAACCATTATAATACTAATGGAGCAAATAATAGAATCCACTGTGCAAGAACACTGTACAGGTCTGCTGTAATTGAGTAATGCCCTAGAAGTATTCTGAGATTAGCATTTTTCTTCATCTTAGGATAAAAAAAATATTAAAACATTTTGATTCATTAAATGTAGATAAAGCTGATAATTATTATTTTATTTAGTGTGTGACATGAAAATCAGGGAGACAACATTCTAAATGTGTTTTGTAAACGTTTCTGTATGGAAAGTGTCTGCCCTTTATCTGTATACATGGAGACGGCTGACTGCAAATTGAGGTGCTAAGCCACCTCTAGTATTCAGGTGGGTAGTTCTGTTTACACAGGCTAGTCTTATGGGTATGGACAGTCTGCATGAGTAACAGCTAAAAGATTAATGCTTAAGTTACTCAGACACAAAAAAATATGAAGCATGTGACTGGATAGAGAGTTGTTCTGAATATTTTTTTGGTGGTAGAGGTTTTATACTGTGTTTTTTAACACATTTATTTTGTATAACATTTTGTATTCCTAACATGTCATCGAGACCAGTGTGCTAAAGCATTTGGCCACTATGAAGGGGCATGACTGAACTATTGTAGATGGCCTGTCTTGATAAACTTCTTTGTCAATTAATCTGTTGCAGATGCCCTTAGTCTTCCAACTGGGTTTTCCTCTCACAGCCCTGCGATAGTTCCCTATGGCTCCAGGATGGAACAATCCTGGGCAGTAAAGAGATTGAGATAATGACAGTCCATGGTGACAGCAGGGCTGGCAGAGCCAGCCTGGGGGAAGACAGACACATACTTGCCAATAGAAATACCTCCATCCTTTGGGAATTGTAGCTTGGGAATCAAAGCTGACCTCATAGACAAGGATGATGGAGAACAAGCTTTTGATTTATTACTAGATGAAGCTCAAAGTCTGCCCTTCTGATCCTTCTTTACAACACACCTTTTGTATTTTATATGAGCTCTTTCACTTTATTCTCAGAACGTTATCTCTTGGGATATCGTTTTTAAGTCTTTCAGTGTCGTAATAGTTCACTCATCTCCTTCACAGCAGGTTTTTTTAAATGAAGCTAAAATCCCTTTTTGTTATCACAAATAAACTGTCATTTATATTTAACATGACTGATCAGCTGCTTTTTTTTTTTAATTATTATTTTTCCCCTGGGTTCTTCTGAAAACTAAACCTGCATTTGCTTTCTAGACTGCATGCTCATCTAGGAAATCTCATTTGCATTCACTGGTGCCTTGGTTGCCTCAAGTACTTATTTGCACTTGAACATGAAAAAATTGCATTTTTAATACTGAAATTTATGGATCAGGTCCTTAGTAAGGTGCTGACCTCTGCTGAGTTCATCTATGAAGCTATGCTGCTTTTCACCACCAATCTCTAATGAAGGCATCCGCTATAATGATTGGAACAATATGTCCTCTGCTAGGAATTCTACTATCTTCTACCTGGTCACTTTGCCTTATAGGTCTTAAGCAAAACTGTGTACTCTGTGAAAGTGTTAAAAATATGAATCAGGGTCTAAATCTTTTTGGCTTGTTCTTGTCTAAGTTATTCATTGTTCATATTTTCCTAATCTTCGCTGTGTCCTCTGTGACAAGCCATAGAAAGAGCGTAAAAAGCGTTTACAGTGGTGTCATTTTTAAATGGGAAGGACTATGACAGCATAAGATCAAGCACAGCTTTCTGAAAAGGAATGTTTCTGTGCATCAGCTCTGTGGTATCTGTGTTTAGGGTGTTTGTATTTCCATATATGTCAGCCTGTCTGTCATCTGCCTGCCTGTCTTCCTGACTTATATGACTGTTGATAAATATGCTCCATTGGTGATTAAAAGGAAGTGACATCATAAGTTTGTCTTTTCAACCAGAAAGGTTTGGTTGTAACGTGACATTCCATCCTATTACTCTGGTTTACACCAAATTCAACAACTTGTGGCCTGCAGATACTCAGTATAAAGAGCAGAAAGAGACTGACCTTGACAACCTCATTTCTCATTCCTTTCTTGTTATAGGTAATATAGCTGAAAATGTGGTTTTAATTATAGTACTAATGAAAACTGAAAATCCAGACAGACACTTGACAAACTCTGGTACGCTTTATATTACATTTGTGCTAACTACAAAGTATCCAGCTGGGTGTAACATTATATCTCTTTTCCTTGAGCATCCGCCTGACTTAAGCTGTATAATTAATGTGTACTTTGGCTGGAGGTCAGCTTACAGTTGGTTTTTTAGAATTTTTACATTTTTTAAGATGTTGTAATGAAATGAATATGTTTATTACCTCTGTGCCTGCATTCCCCAGGGGGAGTTAATACCTGTGGAGGAGCACTGGCTGGGAGAACTTGGATAAAATGCTTCTGCCAGCTGAGTCTGGTGCATCAGATGTCTGTTTTGAAAAGTAGGTGTAGGAAATAGAATCAAAGAATGTAATGTCCACAGATGTGTTTAACTTTGATTCACCTCCTTTGTACGGTTTGTTGATTTTAAGTTATGACACTGATACACAATTGCCCGAAGTAGAATTTGTGAAGGGATTTCTTTTATTCCTTTTCTTTTTTCTTTGGAAAGTATTTTGTTTTCAGAACTCACCAACGAGAAACTGATGTTCTCAACTAGAGCCAAAAGCATTAAAAGCAGGTTCCCTGCCAAGCTCCACCAGTGCACCTTCATCCTGATCTGTCTTAACTCTGCTATTCCAGTCAGGCATCCGACTGCACTAGCATGTGTATGTAAGAGTGTTAAATTAAATACTGGTTTTCATGATACGGACAAATGCTCTCTTGGGACCACACTGAAATTAGCTTTGTGATGTAAGACAAAGTTGAAATTGGATTGCAAATGATAAAATCTGAAGACTTGCATTACACTGCTGTTTTCAAGGACCTGCTGCAGAATCTGAAATTTTTCTTAAAAAAAAATATTAGTGTGATTCTTATGCCAAACTTTCAAAAAACATTTCTGACATAAAAGGAAATGGCTGCAGTACAGCCACATTCACAGCGGGGGCCACAAGGTGTTACTGTTAGAAATGAATGCATAATGATTTTCAAATGACCTTTTCTGGCATGCTGGTATGGCTATTCATGTGGTTTGATGTTTTGTGCGAATGCACAAAGAACCTATCTACATCGCCTATCTGCAGCTGTGCATTAAACTTGTTTGCTGATACAGATGATCTGAGGAAAGTTTGATTTTTCTCTAATAGCCTTGAATTGTTTCTGCTTTTTCTGATCACAAAGCCAAACATGGATGTGAAAAAAGTTTCTTAAAAAATTATTCATGAGCAGCTTCGCTAATGTTTAACTAATTTTTGGAAGACAAACCAAATACAACTGAACAAAAGTTCTCCCCAAAACAGTATAGCTAACAGGTGATTGTTTTTAAAAGTTGCCTTTCTAAAAGTGATTGGTGGGCAGAGTTCCTTAAAGGCTGTACCTTGCCCTGGAAGATATTTTGGAAAATATGATGCTAAAGTGAAATATTCCCTTTGTTCAAAGGAGGATATAGATTTTGGAAATGGCAATCTTCTTATATATTTGTATTCTAGAAACATTGAGAAGCCTTGCCCGAATTCGAGCTCTGTAGCACCAAACGCTATGCTGACATGCACAGTAAGAGATAGCCTTTGTTCCAAGGGCCTGCAACCTGAGGAGACATCATAGGCAAAGCCCAGCCCCTGTTTCTACGACAGCTGCTTAACTGGTTTTCCTAGTGTCTCATGAGCGCCCATTTGGCATGAGGGAGATGCACCGGCATCAATTAAAGGCATTTCCCTTCTCAAAGAGGAAATAACACCTAGTCTCCAGTTAGTAAACAGATCAAAAAATGAATTAAACCAGATGTTGCTGAGCCCTGGCTATTGACACACATGGTAGTGCGGCCTTTAAAGTGTCCCTCCTGTGGCCCCTTTAGTTATATTAAGATCTTATTTCCATCCTATAAACATTTAGGAGAATGATTAAGCAACTGTACCCCATTCGTATCCCGTGGTATGCCAAGAAAAGTTCACGGCTGCATTGTTTCTTGAGTGAAAGTGTGCTGGGTGGGTAATGGAGTATCAATTATTTGCTATTCCACTAACTGTTATTAAAGAGACTTACAGGGCAGAAGTACCTGAAAGTGTTTTATGTTTAATATTTGTGCGTTATTGTTGTTTGGCTTGTTTTCTCCCTGTGGTGATTTGGACTCTTATTTCTCCTTCACCTCAGCCATTCTACTGAATAGTCCCATTAACCTTAGTGGAGCTGGGATAACTATTATCTTTGTTCTTATTTTACTCCCATCATCTACTATTTTCAGCTCATTATTTGGAATGAAGAGATTGATGCTGAGGCACTAATTCTCCATTTGGCATCAAATACCAAGCACAGGCACGATAATAAATTCTTTTGTAGAGTAGCTTGGTATTTGCTGGACAACACAGCACAAATTAGTGGGGAATTTCATCCAGGATAAAAAAATAGGTGTGTTTTTTCAACCCCCCCCTCTTTTCTTAACTGGCTGTTCATAACTGGCTGGCATAACTTTTTCAAAAAAGGCTGTTTTGTGTGGGTGTGAGGTTGTTACTCTCCTTGAGGGCAGGCAAAGGCAGAGATGGTTATACACTTGTGGCTGAGGGCAGTGGGACAGTGTGGTCTGTTGAGGAGTTACAGTTCAAGGGTGGATCCAACTGCGTTGTGGACTGGGGCAATATGCTGCCCTGTGGCTCTGCCTTTGCCGTATAACCCAAGGAATATGCTCTGTCCTGGGTAATACCTCTGTTAGGTATTACTAACTAAGGAGGGAGGTACTGTTTTCTTAGCCTTTCCCCCAAGAAGTCAATGCCTGTAAGTGATAAATTATCAGTAGTGGGGGTGTTAAGTGGTCCTGGTGTGGAAAAGAGCCATGTATTTTATAAGCAAAACCAGCAAACCTATGGAACTGCTTACATCATATCCTATAGATGTGATGGGTTCTCTAAATCAAGGCTGATACTTGTATTGTATACTGCAATGCAAACATAAGCTGATGGGCCTCTGTGCTAGAATTGAGGGCAACTACCTGCTCAGCTGCAGGTAGTAGAAAAACATTTCTCTGTCTATTTGGGTTTCCTGCACTGAGTCTGGAGGGCTCTAAGCTATACTTGTGCATCTTTGTGTTTTGCCTTTCCTAGTGACAGGCAATGAGATGCTGCTAGTTAACAATTTGAGACGTCTTGCATTTTCATTTCCTTTTGACAAGAGAGGCACAGAGTTCCTGCTGAATTTTTTGGAGATGGAAATAGTTTACTCCAGTGAAGCCTTCAGTCATAAGTGTTCTGTGTTTGGCCTCATGTATATCAGCATCACCAGATAAAGCTGTTATGGGAACATGGAAAAAAGTGTTAAATTTTCTGATTTGCCCACTCATACATAACCATATCACAGTATTATGCTTGTCGTATGCTATGTGTGCTTTGGATTAATCATGTATTTATAAAAGGTACAAAAACAAATAGAAAAAGGAGGGTCAGCATGACAGTACCTTGCGCAGTACCTTTCATTTTAAATGTTGGTTTGTTGACTTTGACAATGTGTTCGTGCCTTTGATTTAGATTGTGCAGCAAACGGAATTTACTGGGGTAGATTTCTCAGACGGAGCAGTGTCTTTTACCATACAACATTTCAGAGGAATGGCTGGAGGAAAGTTGAGACAGTTTTCTTTGATGGGAGAAATATTGGAAAACAGTTAGATCTGTCCAGAGTAAAAACAAAAATCTACACGCCTTACTTTACTGGTGCCATAGTTCTGTAGAAAATGAGATGTACCTATGCATGTTCCTGAATGTTTTGTATTTAGATCTCCGATTTACTTGAGCTTGCAGATCTGTGGAAGTAGATTTTTTTTTTTTTTTTAAGTATGGCTGCTGTTTCTGTTTTATTGTTTGAATGGTTTCTTGTCTGTGGGGGGTACTGTATGTGTGCATGTATTGATATGTGCCTATCTACATGTACATGTTCTCAGTTGAGTGTGTAGATAGTTAGGCTGCTGACTGGCAGACGCAGTCAGGTGCTTCATTGTCTGACAACAGTTTTATTCTCAAATAACACTCTGCAAAACTTTATCTGCAGATACTATCAACTACTCAAGAATGGACTCAAAGAGCAAAGATGGATGCAGTTCCATTTAAATTGGCAAGCGCAGCTTTGGGCAGCCGGACAGCTCCTTTTTGACCACACAACTGAAGAGGATAAAAAATTTGAATTATCCTCAATGTTACTAGCATTGGCTGCATGCTCCATGGTACAGAGAGAAAAACATCAGTGCTTGCCCTGAGGAGTTTACAATCTATATTACAAAGTCCAATTGTGTAATATTTTATACTATATGCCGTATTAGCTTGAGACCAGAATTTTCTCTTGATCCAATTTGTACAGAGTCATACCGGGTCTCTGTTAATTTACATTAATTAATAGTCACACAGTACTTGAGAAAGCAACATGTGAGGAAGGACACTGAACACATTCAGTTCTTGAGCTCTAATTCTGGAAGACAGAAACATAATGTTTCCTAAATAGAACCCTGTTCAAGAAAACAGATACATATGCACTTTGTTTCCTGACCTGGCCCTTTTAAGTTTTGGAGCTGGAAGAGAATAAGATTCTCAACACATTAATCTTGGAAGTATAGTCATGAATAACGGGTCTGAGGATAGGATTTGGCACTAAACACTAACCGTGGTTCTAATGATTTTATAGCATGCTATAGAACTCTTTTGACCTTTTTAAAATTAGGGAAAAGAGGTACATTAAAGTAATATTCTTCTGTCTGCAAGACTTAAATCACATAAATTCTGAGATCCATTCTTCCAGCTGTAAAGCACAGAGGAAAATATTTCCTTTCTCCCATCATCTGTCTGTAAGCTTTCACTTAGATTGCAGACATTTGAGGTAAATGCTGCTGCTTACTGTGTTTGCACAGCGCTTAGTACACTGCTGCTCCAGTTTCAGTTAGGGCCTTCTGAAAATGTAATACTGCACAAGGATGCCAGGCAAATGTACTGCTACAGTAGTGCAGCAAGCAAATTGCTTTTAAAAGCACAATGATTTATAATTTCACCGAGTGGTGGTTCTAATAGTAATGACAGACAGTTCAGCACTAACCCATGGCACCGTATATTCAGCATGGCAACAATATACTTTCTGATACTTTGAGTTATGATACACGCAGTGGCCCCTGAGTTACATGTGGAATAGCTGCAGTGCTAGCTGATGGGCTATTTTGTACCTTGGATGCAGAGTTTTTATGATGGCCAATACTCTGAAACTCATTCAGGCAATAAATTTACTTGCCTTTGAGTTTACAAGGCAATAAACAGTTGAGGCCTTTGACCTCAACATTTACCAAATACATTTGCAGCAGTTGTGTTTATTGACAACTATTTATAGGGAAGTATTTTATACTGAATTTCACATGTGAAGGAGAACAGTTTAATTTTGCAGGTCTTGCTCTTCTTTCCGATTTCCAACTCTACTTCCTGTCTCTTTGATTTACTTTAATAGCTGAAGTTGCAGGTTAATGCTACAAAATACTCAGCTATTGACAAAACAATTAATTTAAAGTTTTGTGCCAGATTTTTAGAGCTTTCTCTATTTTTATTTTGGATGACTAAGGTAAAGGTATACATATGCTACATTTTGCAAGGCATTGTATAAGGCTAATTTTACATTCTTTTATTAATCTTAATAAGCATTTAGTAACTTGAAAACATTCCCTTTATTAGAACATGAAGTGAAAAACATGAAAATGACAAAACCAGAAATACTTTAAGCTCCTTTTCCCTGATTTGTAAGAAGCTGGGGTTCTCACTGTTCTCTGAGTGATAAGCATCATGGATGTTGAGGCTTCTCTACATATCCAGAATATGTAGCAGCTGACTATATTCTGACTGTATCAGAAACAGTGTGGCCAGCAGGAGCAGGGAAGTGATCGTTCCCCTGTACTCAGCACTGGTGAGGCCGCACCTTGAGTCCTGTGTTCAGTTTTGGGCCCCTCACTACAGGAAAGACATTGAGGTGCTGGAGCGTGTCCAGAGAAGGGCAACGAAGCTGGTGAGGGGCCTGGAGCACAAGTCTGATGAGGAGCGGCTGAGGGAACTGGGGTTGTTTAGCCTGGAGAAAAGGAGGCTGAGGGGAGACCTTATTGCTCTCTGCAACTATCTGAAAGGAGGTTGTGGTGAGGTGGGTGCTGGTCTCTTCTGTCAACTAACTAGTGATAGGACAAGAGGAAATGGCCTCAAGTTGCGGCAGGGGAGGGTTAGATTGGATATCAGGAAAAAATTATTTACTGAAAGGGCTGTTAGGCATTGGAACAGGCTGCCCAGGGAAGTGGTGGAGTCACCATCCCTGGAGGTATTCAAAAAGCATGTAGACAGGGCAATTCAGGACGTGGTTTAGTGGGCATGGTTGATGGTTGGACTCGATGATCTTAAAGGTCTTTTCCAACCTAAATGATTCTATGATTCTATGACTAGTGTTTGCTGTGTACTCATCAAGACCAAGAACTCTGTCCTGCTCTGCAAAAATCTCTGCAGTTGACGATTCCCTCCTGTTTAGGCATGTATGGGATGGAGGTGATCAGCTGCCAGATCAGGGTTGTTCATAGCAGTAAGTGGCAGACCAGCTGGAATTTTAACCAGCATAAACTCCTGTAGTCCTGAATCTGCTCTTATTTATACCATGGGTTAAATGAGAGACTGTCAGGCCCTGAGATTACTGGAAAGCAGAAAGGTAACAGTGCTTTCATCCCTTCCTGCAACTGTCAGCTGAGCTCATACTAGGTGCACCTGAGTAACTGTTCCCAAAACAATCCCTGCTTTTGGAGTTGACAGTTTTAAAATTGCATTGGCCCTGATCCAGAAAAATACTTGAGTTAATGTTTAATTTCAGGCTTGAAGCATGGGACTTCAGTGTGACTGCTCGTAAGCTTAAAGATAAGCACATGCTCAAGTTCCTTGTTGGAAAATGGCCAACATACTTTTTATCTTGCAGCATCATACCTATAAGATACTCATTTCAATCTGTTGAACTCTGATTGCTTGAGTTCTAGGAAAATGATTTCAGATGCTGTGGAATTACGGTCATTCATTTCTAAATAGCTCATCAGATTCTTGCCCCATGTAAGCTGCTGCATGCCAGTTTGCAACATTAGAGGATACGCTGCAGAGCTTTGGTCAGGAAATCTTTACATCATTTTGCAATTGGACTTCTTTTGCCTTTTTGATGAAGTATAAGATAAGTATAGATACAAGGAAGAAATTCTTCACTGTGAGGGTGGTGAGGCACTGGAACGGGTTTCCCAGAGAGGCTGTGGATGCCCCATCCCTGGAAGCGTTCAAGGCCAGGTTGGATGGGGCTTTGAGAAACCTGGTCTGGTGGAAGGTGTCCCTGCCCATGGTAGGGGGGTTGCAACTGGATGATCTTTAAGGTTCCCTCCAACCCAAACCGTTCCATGACTCTATGATTTATCATTAGTATCTACAGACCAAGTGCAACAACATTATGAAATCTATTAGAAAAACCTTATTTAATCAGATGATCAGACTTGCAGGTGGGTTACACCAAGTAAGTTGAGAAAGTAGTGTCTTATGCTTCAATAAAGCACTATAAATGGATCCACAGTAGGTTGTCATCCAGTGTTGATTTTCATTCATGTGACATAAAGAAAAAGGGCTTATTCTCTAGAGTGAATCTGTCCACACAGGAAGAGGTTCATATACAAGATATTTTATGTATTTGGTGTGTTGAATGTTTAAACAAGCAAGAAAAATACTTTATCAGTGCAGCTTCAGCTTACTTTTTGAATTATGTTTACAGGCCATATCCCAGATTCACACACTAGAGATCTGTGGAAATAATATGAAATGGCACTGACTCATGTTGAGGTGGTGACAAACCGGAGTTCTGAGGCAGGACACCACTTTCTTGTCACCTCCGTTGTCTGCTGAATGAAGTGGCAGTGATGCTGGGCTGGAATTAAGGTCCTCCGATGTGAAGGTGTGGGGGAAAGCCCATTGCTTTGTTGGGTTGAGTTTTGGATGAGTACCAGAACCCTCTTAAGGAAATCCTGTATAGGGATGCCTAGAAGGCTGCCTCAGTATGCACGTTTGGCTGAGATCGCTGTAAAGTGTAAAGAGGGGTTATGGGCCCATCAGTCTGTAGGGATAAATGCATGCAGCTTTGTTAGAGCTAAATATGAGTCAAAAAAGAAAAATGACATAGAGGAGGACGAGTGGGAAAGGACATCACATTAGCAGCCTGACCATATGACACTGTAAAAGGCAACTCAAGACCTGTCAGCACAACTGTGTGTGGAGCAAGCCAAGAAGCCAGATGCTGTTCCTGCCTCTGAAAGACTATTTTCCAGAGCTCAGCGCTGGGGCCTTGAGATGTAAATCCCTGCCCCTTGTTTGGCCATAGGTGCGGGACCTTATTTCTTGCTAAAGTAGTAGTGAACACAGAAGAAAGGGAGGAATCTTGTGCTTACTTGGGCTGATTTATAAACTAAACCCAAATTAATTGGATTGCATAGTCAATTTAAAAGGGGGGGGAAGGTACTTTGTAACACTTAGTGATTTATATGTTTAGGTAGCAGCATCTGCCTTCACTATGAGTGTCTCTCAGCTATAGTCCTCCCCTCAAATGCTCATTTCTAAGAAAGCATAAGAAATAAATATATTAATTTTAAAAGGAATTGTGAAGCTAATGAGAAATGTACTTAAAATCACTGCTTTATCTGCTTCGTCTTCCTTTGCATTTGAAATAGTCTTCCTATTTTCCTTTGCATGCATCTGTCCTAAGGGATTAAGCCTTCACATGGCACACATCCTGGGTGGAAGAGTCATACTCAGGAATAGCCTTTGGAGGCCAATGAACAGAAATCTGCCCTAATAAGGCCACAGAGCCTTAAGGAATTATAACAACCTTCATACGTCCTCCTGGCCCACTGGCTGCCCTCTGGCGTCACTCTCTGCAGTGCTGTGAAAGGAGTTGCAAAGGTGCTGTTCTTTGTGGCCCACAAGGATTTACTCAGAAAAACAACAATAAGGAAACTGGGCTGTTAAAATAAAAAGGTGCATCAAAGAGTATCCATTGGTCATAAATTTGCTGTTGATTCTTTTTTGATAAAACATGTAGAATTCTTGGTTTTTATGTAGAAAATAACTACTTTCATGGAAATTTTTTACTAAATCCCCAAAGACATATTTTATGCTGGATATCTATTTTTTTATATCATTAGGGGGGTTATTGATCGAAAGTAATTATTTTCTACTGGAAATTTGTCAAAAATTACTACCTTTCCTTGACATTTTCAGGAAGGGGAAAAGCACTAACTATTTTGCCAGTATCTTTAATAAATTTCTAATATTTTCCTGGCATATTCAGTACTTTTTGACTTTTGTATTTTCATTGCGACCCAGAAATTTGGGGTGGGAAGGAAGAACTACGTACTCAAACAGCTGGAAGAGGACAGAAAAAAAGCACTATCATGATATTTTCTTTGTGAAGCTTCCTAGCTAAATGGAGTCGAATCCCAGCTGCCAGGAAGTGGTTGTTGGATCTCACTGGTGCTCCACAGAAATTTTACACCTGGAGGGTGTCCAAAGGAAAGTACTGAGTACCCCACCTCCATTATGGGCAGTGCCTGCAGTGAAAAGCTGAAAGTGAAAACTATCAGTGAACTTCCTCAGTTTTCTCCGTGAAAACCAGAGGAGTCAGACTGTTGGTATCACAAAGCACATGTTATTTAATATGGCTCTTAAAGTCTCAGCTCAAGGAGTCACTGCAATGTCTAATGTACCTTAGCCTAGTTGTCCATATTATTTACCCTTAAATTCAAGAAACCTTACTCCCAAATTTGTATTGGTTTAAATCTGAATTGATATCCCCAGAAGAAACAAAATGCTTTAAGTACATTTCGCACTGATACCTGTTCCAACTTTTTAACTGTTTTTAATTAGTAGCACTCCATTCATGCTAATAGAAATGCATTCATGAAAAAAAGATAGTGCTTAAATCAAACAAACAAACAAACAAAAAACCCTCCCCCAAAACCCACCAAGAAACCAAAGGTTTGTCCATTCTCATCCTTAGCCCAGGCAGGCCAGTCTTTTCTCAACAGACTGAAAAAAGATGTACTTAATAGGATGCATGGGAGGCTAACAGATTCAGATTCTGGTGGGCCAAAGTCCAGGGAAATGAACTTAAAACCTGAGGACACCCATAAAGAATAGTCTGCTGAGTCCCTCCCTATTTACTTTGAGGAAAACTTAGCTCAAGCATACTGTGGTCATAACCTTTCTAAGTATGATCTGACATGAATTCTGTGGAGTTATTCCAACTGATCTCAGCTGAGGGTCTGCCCAAAGACATGAATTTAAGAAAGACATGTAACATGGTATGATTTTCAGGATTATGCTCCAGATGAGGAAGACTGAAAGTCTTGCTTTTCTTTTCCAATGTATTAGTTTTGTACCAATGTAACTCCATTAACTTCAGAAAGCGCCCACTGCTCTTTTACTATATAAATGTAGTGTTACTGTTTGAAGTATGAAGGCATGTCTAGCTGGTGTTGATTCCCATTGTGTGGTTCAAGAAGCTGTAGGACTTGGCCCTAGGGTCATACAGGGTGCTGTGCTGAAAGAGACCCTACTAGAGGTAAACCGCAGTCCTCTGCCACAAAGTAGCGCAGTAGCATATTCTCTACAATTTAACCTGATGCCTGGGATGCATCAAGTGGCATGTTATGGGCTTTCCACAAAGCTCAGCTTTTGCATAGTGGCACCCAAGTGCTGCCAGTATGCGCTATACTGAGCTTTGCTATTAGTGGTAACAGTATTTATTCCTGTTAATGGTTACTCTGCACCAGTAGCCAAACAATTCTTCTCATCTTTTAATTCTGTTATTGTTAAAAATACCTGGAAGATATCAATGTTGTACTTGCCAGTGATTCTAGCATTACATTACATTAATTATGTGCAAAGTAAGTAGCACTATCTATGGTGTTATCTGGAGCTTTACATTATAAGTGTTGCCAGTTGGTTTTATCATTGTCACTCTTCAGCTATTTGGGAGGAATAGCTAAACCTAGCTGCACTGTTTGTAAGATTAGAGAAAGATACATTTTTGTTGTTGTAAAAATTAAAAGTATTTTTTAAATTATGCTTTAGACAAACATTTGAAATCTGGTGTGGAAGTAGAAGTTGTTATGAGTTATTACGATATCAGAGGGAGATCTCTTGGCATCCCCATAAAAATGTGGTCAAGCATTTTCCTTGTGCAAATCTGGCCAAGCTGTATGGCTCTCAAAAGATTTTAGTTCACAGATGTTTAGTAGAGGCAGCTACATTCTCTGAAGTTTTCATCTGAACTGAACAAATTCAGTTTTCGCATAATTCCTTTTCGTTGCTGCTGGTGCTGTCTCTGAAGTATATAGGCAGGACAAATAAAAGGAAGAAGCACCTGATGGGAATTTCAATGGAGAAAATGGGAGGGAAGTAGAAAGTAGAGGTAGCAGGAAATAGAAAATTATCTGGGTGGAGGCTACTAATTCTGTTCTCATGTATCTGTTGTGAAGAACAACTTTTTACCCTATGTGAAGCACTTGGATGCTGTGCCAGTAGGACCATAGCAATGCCTATGAGGAAATGAGTAATTCTGTATTAAATGCAGAGTTTAAAGGCCATGTATAGGACAAAGCCTGGGGCTACATGTTGAATGGAAGAATAGAAAGAAGTATTGAATAACTGCTTGTTTTCTGCATGAGTGAGCTTTTCTACAGGCAGCTATCTCCTTGACAACCCTGATTCTTTCCTCAAGCCATCCCTTACCTCACAATGAATGAGACAGTGGTTTGGTGGAAAAGAATTGTGCATGATCACATAATGAAAATCTGTATCATGAAGTGCACTCAGAAAAGGGCTGAATGAGGTTTGTACAGGCAACCTTAATTTTGGCATTTCATAACTTTTGAATTCTTGGCATTGCATTGTCAATGTTATTTTAACATAGTTTTTGGACGTCATAAGTAACAATGATGCCTTCGAAGCCTGTATTTTCATCCTTAGCTCCAGTGAAGCATTCGTAATCTTTATCTGAATGAGCCTAAAGGGGCTTGTTTGTCAGACTTGGAGTCAGTGACAAATTGTTCACAGCAGTTTTTTAGAAAACAAACCTCATGCCTAGCTTACAAATGATCTTCCAAGAACACAGGTTTTGCATCTTGCCCCTGCAGCTATGCAGACAGTCACTTGCACACTCAGAAGACATTTGCCTGCAGAGCTCAGGAGGTAAGAGGTACAGTAGCGTAGCTAGGATGTCCAAGTGGATTTGAGTGGCTTTCTTCTGAGGACTGCATTTGCATTTAATGCTTG
>VYZV01044925.1:3172-13539 GCA_013401275.1 Pandion haliaetus | reverse complement strand
GGGGGGCAGCCGGTGTCGGGGCCCGGGCATCGCCGCGGGGGGCAGCGGGGCTCCGCGAGGCCTTCCGGCGGGAGCCGTTTGTTGTGCGGCCGTTGCCTAACAACGGCGCCGCGCTCCTTAAAGGGGCCGAGCCCGGCGTGGTGCCTCCCCGCCCGGCCCACAGCCGGCCGCGGTCTCGGGTGGGCGGCAGCGCCTCACACCTGGTTGGTGCTTCTGGGGCTGCCTGAGAAATGCTGCCGAGGAGGGAGGTTGGGAGGCGGGGGCGGCCCGTGGCGCGGGCGGGCTCTGGAGGCCGCGGTCGGGGGAGAGGTGCTTCCCCGAGGCGTCCCGCCTGGAGAAGGAAATCTGATCTCCTGGCTCGGAAGGTTTTCCTAAATTCCTGTCTTTTTGGATCAGAGTACGCGCTCTGAGAAAGTAAATAAGCTCTTACGGCGAGGGGAAGTAGCCTAGCGAAACTTGTTGGTTGGTTGGTTTGAGGGTTATTTGCCTTCCCAGTTATGAAAATGTCGTGTTGTTTTAGTCAAGAGTTTAACTGTGAGCGCCCATACCCTGGAATTTATTGTGCTTTTTCAGGTAGGAATTTGGAAAACGGAAGGTGAAGGGTGCAGGAAGTATGTCTCTAACGGCAAGAGTTTGTTCTAAGTGCCATGCACAGGGGTAGAGAGGCAGCCAGTACTGGCAGCTACGAGACCTTAGGAAGTTTGGGTGAAGCTTTGAAAAATAATTCTTAATGACACAATTATGTGACCGTATAATCTGCAAGTACAATCACTAAACCTGGCGTATAGTTGCCTTTTTAAAGCACTTCCCTCCTTGCCAAACTTGCTGCAGTTCATACGGATGGGAATTGCCATTTTGCCAGTTTTCCTGGTGTTACATTAATATTATAGTAGCACAGAAGAGACGAAACCTGTCTACTTTCCCTGCTGATTTTAAACTTTGTGGCCCATTTTCCTGAACAAATAGGAGGGGAAGGGGAAGAATAAAAAGGAATGCAGTAAACTTTGCTTTAGGTGATAAAGTATATACACAATACACAGCTAGATATAGTACATATGGTGCAATACATATACACATTGATGTTTTGAATATCTTAGATACAGAGTATGCTTTCTATTGCCTGATGTATTTGCTGAAATTGAAGTCAACCTAGCTGACTGTAATTATTCAGAGTTGCTTTTGTGAAAACATCTGGTTTAAAAGGAAAAAAAGGTTATGAAAAACTAAAATCTTCTTGAAAGTAAGAATATAGGAAAAATATTTTTTTACGGGACGTTTTCAGACAGTTGAGTACCTAGCAGCAGTAAGTTTAATGGAATTTCACTTGGAATAATACAGCGTTTGGGAATGCAAATACATCAAGATGTAAAGATGCAAGAGCTAAAGGAAGAGCTGATATATCTATGCTGTCAAATTTTTTTTTTAAATAGTATTTACCAAATATTCTGCTTTTCCAAAAAACATGAAAAATTTGTTGTTTGCACCTTGTAATTTTAGGGGCATATGCTTTATCCTTGGGTTTTCAAACATTTACAGCATGTTCTGACTTTCCCTTTTGCTCGATGCACATGCCCATGGACCAATGTCTCCAAGCTTAGTTTTGAATCTGCTACTTCTACTAGTAATTGCAAGGGTCTAGAAATGTACAAAATGCATTCGGACACATTGCTAAATCGAAAATAGATTATTTTGTTTTGAATTGAAGTGGTTTTATAGTGGCAGGCTTTACCTCAGTAGGTTTGTGCAGTCATATGAAGCCAGTCTGAAGTTAACAGTTCACTGTGACTTTAGTGCTGTCACCTCTGAGATGGTTTACTTTGTAAATGGAGACTGTGGTAGCCTTCTTTTCAGATAGAAATGTATTGTTTCTTCATTATTACTGTTATTAGTTATGATCTCTTGACTTGATACGGGAGATGATAAAATTGATTCATATTCAGTAAGGTATTTGCTTACATACTGGTGTATTTTCTGAACTTAGCAGTGTATGCATCACATTCAAATTGTCAGTCTTTTGCTTAGAATATGTAAGAATTCTTGATTTATTTTTTCTTTTTCAGTATAATATACTCTTTTTTGCTTATCTCATAAAGCTTGCACTCGTGCATGTTTTAAGAAGATCAACTCAAGCAGAAGGATGTAAGACTTAAAATATCTAGCTATTTTCTAGGAGGCATTTGGCCACTTTTCCTGGCTATTTAGCTGTATTAAAGGTATGCTGAATCAACAGTGCTGTAGCATTAGTCATCTTAGTGTTCTCCAAGGCTTGGTGTTGTGAGCTTTCTTCACATCAATTGAATTGCCTGTGTAGTTCAACTGTAACTGTTTTGTCTTTGGTTTTTGATTTATTATATTGCTCTTTTGAGCAATAGGAAGGGGTGCAGAATGTTAGAATATTCATTGTGTTCCTCATGCAAGATAGAAAATATACTGCAAATATTCCTTTCCTTATACAGTCTCAGAATAGGTTTGGTACCATTCCAATACAGTGATTTGGAAACAGTTCTAGAGTTTATAAATGTTATTGTAAATAGAGTTAAGAAATACAGATGTTACAGTCAATGAGCTTTTGGAAAAGCTTCTCACAGTGCCACCTCCTACGTGCGGCAATTTTCCTCTTGGTGGCTATGCAGCACTGGATAAGTGAGGAGACCAGCTTTTAAATTCTTCAGTGCCTGGAAACTTACCCTGTTTTAGATTTCTTTTATCCTTTATCAGTGTGCAAAACTAATGAGATTAAAGATTTAGGTCAAATCAGATGGGGAAATTTATTTTTGGAATTGATTGTCCTGCATTACCTGTAGGAGTTGTAAATAGGTTGTCCTAGTTCTGCCTCCTTTGTAACAACAATATTATGAATTTTATGAATTCTTATATTATGAATCAAAAAATGGCATTAATGTAAGAGGAAAAGTTTAAAGGAATACATTTTAAGGAATACATCAAGCAGATGTATTCCTTAAGTTAGCATGCAATTATTTGAATTTATCTGATGGAATTTTGACTTTTTTTTTCCCCTCTCTGTCTTACTTCTAGTAAGCATTTATCTCAGTCTCTCTGGACACATTATTTTATGTTTACCTATGTAGTATTTTATTCTGCTGGTCATTGAGGTGTTTGTTTTTTGGTTTTTTTTTTTTTATTCTTTGATCCTCTTCCTGAAAGTGTTTTCTAATATACTTTTATCATTGGCCTATTGTTTACTTCATAAAATCTGTAGGCTTTAGAAAGATACTGATAAAACTGCTGTACAATCTGAGTTTAGATTGGATACGATGAGATTGCTTAGGAACCTGCATAAGCAATCCTATTGCTTAAGTTGTATGGGTAATATTAGAGGGATTTATGGGTCATATTTTTCTTCTCAGTTTCACACTTCCTTTAAGCGTGGAATATAACATATGAAGTTTTTGATCTGTAGGCTTGGTTTTGCAAAACTTCTCCAGTGGAGATGATGAAAAAGCTGGAGATAAGGATGAGTAGGCTTATATGCAGCCCTTCTTTTTGTTTTTGTCTTTCTTCTTTCCATGGTTACTTAGTATGCAGCTTTGCAGTATTTTTAGTTCTGGTAAGACTAGCCTAACAAAGAATATTCAAAGTCCGAGTGTGTGCCTTAACTTCTGTACAGTTCTATTGTCAGAAATTTGATTCACTTTAACTTTTATTATGGGGTTATCTAGGAGCAGCAATATACAATAAATTGAACAAATAAGATGCTAAAATTTCTGCTCTGAACAGCTTTCAGTTAAATAGGCAAGATGCATAACTAATGGAAAAGAGATAATGAGCTATTCCTCAGTACGTGTTTTCTTACAGATGAGTGGCTTGTGTGATTGCAAGTCAATGCTGCTTGATATCCACGGTCTTACAATTATTGCAGAATAGTGCCTGTTCTTATTGCCTCTGCTATTTTATTGGTACAGGAGGTAATGATACTCTGTTGGCTCCAACTCCAGAAACACTATGCATGTGTTTTGTATTTTGTGGGTTGGGTTTTTTTTGTTTGTTTGTTTTTATTTTTTCTTTGTTATTTTTTGTGATTTTTTTTGGTTTTGAATGAGCTTGATGATCTTTAAGACTTCTCATGACAGTAAGTTAAGCACAGAATTGATTGTATGGTTTGGTCCTTATTTTAGAGTACATGTGTGTTTTGTACTTTTTGTACTTTTTTGTCTAACAGTTCCTTTATCCTGTTTATTTTTGTATGTTGTATAATTTTGATTTTATAATTCACTAGCAATAAGCTTGTGCTAGTGTGTAGTGAAGGGCCATTGGTGGACTTGCAGGCAAAAAACTCAACCCCAAAACACTTCAAGTTAGAAGAAGAGATTAGAGAAATATCTTCAGTTTTATAATCTGGAATCTTTGAATTTTCTCTCTGGTGACACATCAAGTAATCTCATCCATGGATGGGTTTCCCGAGTCAGGTGTTTCGTTGACCCAGCAAACATCTTAAGGCTTGTAGTTTTGAGGGAGAAACCTGAATATTGCTTAACGACTGTCTTAAGCAACTGTAATTGAGCTTTAAGTTTTTGAGGCTCTGATATGGAGGCAATGTTCTATGTCTTTTATATAACCTTAGAAATGATGGCGGATGATTTAGACAAATTTATTGAAGATCAGAAGGCCAAGTTGGCACAAGATAAAGCAGAACTTGAAAATGATCTACCTTACATGGAAATGAGGGTAAGAATATTAAATAGTTTTCCTGAATTTAAACACTTCTGTTGCTACAGTCTTGATTTAAGCTTGCTTTTACTGTGCTCTTAAAACTGTGTTTGTTGTTCAAGTATCTATTCAAATGCTATCTATTCAAAGTAATTTCTGACTTTAATACTTCATATCTGTATTTATGTAGATTTTTGAAAACCTGTTTGCCACCAGGCATACACAGTAACATTTGTATTTTAAAAGTGGGAAAGCTCTTGTGAATGGTTATCACTGTTTCTTCCCTGCTCCCTAGGGAATGTAGACTGGCAGGGATCTGCTCTCTGCCTACTCCAGAGCATGGGTGTTGGGATGGGGATGTTATAAATATCCTCAAAATTTCTGTTATGGAAACTAGGAAATATAAAAGGCAAATTAGTTAATCCAATCAAACAAAAATCTGTTCTTATCACAGTTTTCCTATTAGAAATTTTAGTACATAATTCTAAAGCTATAAAGACTTTATAATTTGCAGATCACTCTTAAGTTGTTTAATAGTGCCAGTACCTGGCAAAAAGCTGTATCTAAATAATTCAAGCTACCTAAGTGTTAATGGTAACTAAATAAAGTCCTTGGTTAAAAAAGGAGTTTTGATTTCTGTTGTTTGAATTACAAAGCCCCAAACAGCTTGAGCTTTTAACAGCAATTAACATACTGAGTTTTCACTCCCTTTGTTTCATCAGAAGGTTATGAGCATTCATCTTTCCCCTTCTGTGGGTTACATAAGTATTTTTACCTAGTTACAATAATTCTCTCCAGAAAGTTTTATGAATTCACTCCAGAAAATTAATTTGTAGGGAGCTGTGAGGAGTTGGGCTTCCTTTATTTTTGCCTCCTCTGCTCAGAGCAAGTTTAAAGAGAAGGAGAATGTTTCCAGCCTATAGTTAGATAAAGTCCTAAGCTGTATGGTGACATTGTAGTTACAGGGAACAGGTGTGTTTAAACATGCCATCTAATACCCTGTAATTCTTTCATAGTTTCAAGCAGGGTGCAGTATGTCAAATCAGCCCCCATAAAAAACCAGAGAGGATATGTGTAAATTATGAAACAGCTGTGGATTACGACATAAATCACAATATATATTGTCAAGATATTTCATGACATGAAGTATATTGAACTAATAATTTCTGTGTTGTAGAGGAGAACTACTTTTTTGGTAGTACTAGTGAAATGTGTAACTTGCTTAATATGTTAATCCAGCATCACTTTCAATCTCTCAGTTCTCCAGTGCTAATAATTATGTTGACGATGTTGTTCTTATGTGATATTTCTTTTACATTGTGATGCAACCATGTGTTTTGTTTTGTTTACAGAATAAGGAATCAGAGAAGCTTTCTGAGACTAGCAAAATGTTAATCTCCATGGCTAAAGAAAATATACCTCCAAATAGTCAACAGAACTATCCTTTAGGTAGAGTGTATTTTCTTTATATGTCTTCTAGATTTAAGTAGCATTTAATTACCTTTGAGAATTTTTGGAAGGGAGTTACTGCTTTGGATTTTTAATTTTAAGATGATCATTATAATTCAAGTGCATACCTATTCTTCAGTATTCCAAACATCTTGGGATTGTGTGGATTTTTTTTTTTTGTAGTTATGCTTATTATTTAATAAGGAAAATATGCCAAGAACTTTCTTTTTTCTTCTTGTAAAGGTAGCTCCATTAAAAAACAAAACAAAAAAACCCCAAACTAAAAGCTGCTTGCCAGTCTTTGGTAGATGATCTGCCCTTTCCTGTTGTATTTGGGTGGAGCAAAAGCTTTGGAAGTCCATCTTTCATCTGGACTTTACTGCAAAAGGATACATTCCTTGTACTTTGGGCCAGGGAAGTAAGGACGCCTTTTTTTTCAGCCTCTAAGCTTAAGAGTCCTAGTCCAACTTGGCTAAAATGCAGACAGTTAAACTAATTTTTCTTTTAAAAGCTAAGTGTCCTTTAAATGTTTAGGCATAGAGTACTAAACTGATTGTATTGCTTTTGTAATTTTGTTATAATGCAGTGTTGTGGTTTAGCCCTAGCTGATAACTAAGTACCATGCAGCTGTTCACTCACTTCCCCCCACCCAGTGGGATGGGGAGAGAATCAGAAAAAAAACCCCCAACTCATGGGTTGAGATAAGAACAGTTTAATAGAACAGAAAGGAAGAAATGATAATAATTACAATACTAAAATGACAATAATAATAATAACAAAAGGATTGGAATATACAGAACAAGTGATGCACAATGCAGTCGCTCACCAACTGATGCCCAGTTAGTTCCCGAGCAGCGATCCCCACCCCAGCCAACTCCCCCCAGTTTATATGCTGGGCAGGATGTCACATGGTATGGAATACCCCTTTGGCCAGTTTGGGTCAGCTGCCCAGGCTGTGTCCCCTCCCAACTTCTTGTGCCCCTCCAGCCTTCTTGCTGGCTGGGCATGAGAAGCTGAAAAATCCTTGACTTGGTATAAACACTACTTAGCAACAACTGAAGACATCAGTGTGTTATCAACATTCTTCTCATACTAAATCCAAGACATAGCACTATACCAGCTACTAGAAAGAAAATTAACTCTATCCCAGCCAAAATCAGGACATGCAGTCATTTATTATACAAGGAAAGAACAAACAATTACTTTTGGTTGAAATCTTGACCAAATGAAATTTAGATTTGTTTTGCTGTGACTAATGGTTTGATCACAGTCTTCTTTAAAAATACATATTGTCCGATTTTCTTCTTTTCTCTGTGTTCTTTGTGATTTCTGTTTGAAAGTAAGTGGTAGTGTTCCTTTCTCCGTTTTACTGTTTCTGTAATGTGCCACTTTTCCTTGTCCTACCATTGCCTTTCTGTAGGCACTACTGTTTCTCCTTAGTTATACTTGTGTAGCTCAGGTTTGTCTTGCCAGCTTTAGAGCTCTTCTGTGTCCTACTTCTTGTCAATAGGTAACTCTTCTTTCATGTGCAGACACTTTGGTTTTGTACCTCATTAATTTTCATACTATGCTTACTGTAATTCTGGTGTAATTCTGCAGCTTCCAGTGGGAGTAAAAGCTGTGTTTTTATTTTAAAGAAGATACATGAATGGATATTTGATGTTGTTTATATAATACCAATCTAATCTCTTTTAAATAAGTACTCCTGCTATGCTTAATGTTATGTCCCCTCTATAACTGTAACAGAATTTGTGACCAGAAAAGTGTGTGTCTTAATTTAAAAAACGGAGCCTGAGCTAGTCAGTCTGGGGACCTGAACTGATCTTAGCTGCATAAATAAAAACATGTCTTTTTATAAGGATGTTGTATAAGTAGAACTTCCAGCTGTCAGCAAGGAAAGCTCCTCTAAAACCTTTACAGGAAAACTTCACTAAAAATTAACTGAAATGATAACTCGAATATTCCTTCCTGCCAGAGGTCGTAATGGATAAACTTGGTTAGAGGACAGCACTTGAATAAGTATTTAGCTTACATTTTTGGCGGTTTTATTATGATCTGCAGGTTAGTCCTGGTGTTAGTAATTCTTTGCTTAACTGTGGAAACATATGATACACAAAATAGAACACAGTAGGTAGTTAGTATCTCAATGGCTGTGACAGACCACTACATAACAGTTAAGCTATTTTAATATTAAAATAATTTTGTCACTTGTTGGAGAGCTATAATAGCACATGTTGTGTTGTGTTTATTATTATAAATCTGACTTAACTGTTGACACATAAATATACTAACACACATAATGTAGTATTACAGATGAGGGGCATTCAGGTGTTGCTATGTTGTGGTTTAACCCCAGCTGGCAACTAAGTACCACACAGCCACTTGCTCACTCACTCCCCACAGTGGGATGAGGGGAGAGAATCAGAAGGGTGAAAGTGAGAAAACTCGTGCGTTGAGATAAAAGCAGGTTAATAATTGAAATAAAATAATAATTAATAAATTGTAATGAAAAGTAAAATAACAAAGAGAGAGAAATAAACCCCAAGAAAGACAAGTGATGCAAATGAAAACAATTGCTCACTACCAGCTGGCCGGTGCTCAGCCAGTCACTGAGCAGTGGCCCCCTGGCCAACCTTCCCTCTAGTTTTAATGCTGAGCATGATGTCATATGGTATGGAATATACCTTTGGTTAGCTGGGATCAGCTGTCCAGCTGTGCCCCCTCACAACTGTTTGTGCACCCCCAGCCTGTTTGCTGGCAGGCAGTATGAGGAGCAGAAAAGGCCTTGACACTGTTTAAGCACTGCTCAGCAATAACAAAAACATCCCTGTAGCATCAGCACTGTTTTCAGCATAAATCCAAAGCGTAGTTGCATACTAGCTACTATGAAGAAAATTAACTCTATCCCAGCTGAAACCAGCACATTCTATAATAATAATTCGGGCGCTGAACACTTTTGGCTATCAGTGGATGGTTGTTGCTATTGGCTGGTTCTGTTTTAAAGTAATGTAATTTCCTTTGGATTAAATTAGACAGGGACTTGTTCCTTGAGAGCTGCTAAATATGTTCTATAGTTCTACCAGTAGTGTTGAGAATCAGGCTGAAAGAAGTTATAGTTATTTCTTAACATATTACATGCATGCAAACTTTTATGTAAAAATGCATTTAAAATCTTAACTTTTTTCTAAAAAAAAAAGTTGTCAATGTGTGTGTGATTAACAGAATCTGAAATGGGAAATAAATACAGCAAATACAGAATAATCAAAAGCAGAAAACCAATGAAAATGAAAGTATATCTCTTATTCCAACTGAAGAATTCAGACAAATTGTGCAGGATATTAGGATGAACATATGTTAACTGGAGTATTTTTGCCCTGCTAGGCTCTCCTAAAGTAAGTTTTTGAAGTAGGTAGTTTTCAAATATCTTCAAAATCACTGCCCATAATTACCTCAGTGCTTTTCTGGTGGCCAAAAAAAGATCTTCTGTAATAAAATCAAATTTAAACCCTCTTTTGTTTGAATACTTCATATGTTTGAATCAAAGCACTTGATTCTCACATTTTTTTCTGTACTGAATTTTATTGCCCTCTGTGAAGTTACTGAATGAATCTTCACTCTGACATGTTAGTTTTAATTTTTTTTCTTGGTTTCCTATAGTTAATCCAACAATAATTTAATGTGAAAATAAAAGGCAAGATCAAGTAGCTGAAATAAACCATTTCCTCTGTATTCTGTGCCTCTTTACACTTACCCCTTTTTTAAGAGTTGAAATGGTCCATTATTTTTCAACAGAACTCACACTTGTCTTATATGCAAAATTAGGCGAAAAGTAACTTGCAGGTTGGAGAAGAAGCTCCCATGCAGATTTTTCTTAGTAGTTGAACTCTGTAAGCTGTTTCAAAATAGCGTATGACATACTTAATCATGTATTAGGTCCTTTGATTCTACAGAACAGCAGGCTGACTCCTGTTCTGGCTCTCTCAAGCCAAGCCACATAAGTTCATTTTTAAGTATATTTCAACCTTTTATCTGTTTCAGTAGCAGAGTGATTCCCAAGTTAGCAATTTTCAGCATTTATATAATGTCATTTTTACTGTACAGACACTCATTAATACCCTAAACATTTGTTATGGGTTTGTGTGGCGTGGTTTTCCTTGGCGGCAGGGGAGGGGGGCTGCAGAGGCGGCCCCTTTAAGAAGTTGCTGGAAGAATTCGCTGCCCCAAAATGTCGGACCCGCGCGCCAAAATGT
>VYZV01044922.1:18816-47664 GCA_013401275.1 Pandion haliaetus | reverse complement strand
CAAAGCTACATCCCTCCCGCCAAAACCCACTCGGGAAAGCGGCTGAACCCCCAACTCTTCGTGTTTTTATTGAAAGAAAAGGGGTGGATTTCGCGGAAGGAAGGAAAAGATCTGGAACCAGTCGCTCTGAGAAGCAGCACCTTTCTTCCATCATTTTTCCTTTATTTAAATTTAGATCACAGCCCTTTCCCCCTTATTCGCCCTTTATCTAAGTTTTCCAAGCCCAATTCCCATCACAAAAGGAATCGGGGCCCCATCGCAGCCCATTTCTTATCCCCTTTTTGAAGCAGAAAGGACTGCAGTGCAAATTTTCCTCGCTGCCACTTTTTTCCCTCTACATTCATTTCTTTAGGGTTTTCTTTTTGCTTCATCTTCCTCTCTGGTTTTTAGAGGTATACTTTTTTTTTTTTAACTCATAATTTAGAGAAGTCCTAAGGCAGAAGAGCTCACATCGATGAGCAAAATCAGCGCCCCGAGGAAAGCGGGAACTGCAGCATCGAGAGCCACAGCATCGTAGCAGCTACGCAGATGATATAAAAAACTGCTATTCTGCAGAGACTCCAAAGAGCTTGAACTGAGGCCGAGTTGTTACCACACTTGCGACAAACGGAAAAGGACATCTTATTTCATTTTAGCCTTCATGAAAAGGACTTGCTGTGACCTTATAGTTAACTCATCCGTAGGTACTGATCAGTACCATGCATAATAACCGCAGGTACCAGACCGGGTGCCAAAATTATGCGGAGGGAAAAAAGGAGATAGGCATCTTCTCAGCTGAATTGGAGGTTTTCAAATCATCTTGAATTAGTGGCAATGAGCCACGGGGTCACCGAGGTGGCCGAGGCGACATCAGAAGCGGAGGAGGATGGCAGGGAAGCTGCTGGAAAAAGAGGTCAAGTTTGCTCATCTTAAAAAGAGGGAAGGAGGGAGAGAGTGGTGAATTTAGACCGGTCAGCACAGCTTAGTTTCCTCCAATGTACTGGAAAAAATAGCTAAGCCATTCATCACCTAAAAAATAATTGACGTGGCTTTGCACTACGTTGAGTTCCTTCCCTTGCAGGGAGGAGAAAAACGGAGAATTTAAATCTGGATGGACCAGGATTTTGAAACTCTCGTACAGCAAATGAGTGGACTGTGGACTCGCCGATAATTCAATGCTGAGTGTTGAAACCCGGCGTCCAGCTGTGTGGGCTCGCTGAGGGTTGGGCTGCACATAAGCCTGTCGTGAGCCTGGTGCTAATTAATATTTCCCCAAAGCTTTGGCTGAAAGAGGTGGGATTGTTGGATTCATGGGTTGGAGGCACAAGGAAGGATGCTGAAGATTGGGATCAGCACTTGCGTCAGTGGGCAACAGCACACGGGCAGGTACAAGACGAACATTTATCTGTTACTGGAGAACAGAGATCCCGGGCAGGAGTATTTCTGGCAAGGGAAAAGCATTTCCCCCAGGTGGAAAATTGTCTATTGCTGGAGTGTCTGTACAAGAGCATCTCTACCAAAACCCTTTCGGGATGGGTCCAACCCTGGTGCCAGACCTCGGAGCAGGGAATGACCGCGGTGACCCTCTGTGCACACCATGACTTAGCTCACTGAGGACATCTGAAGCACTTCTCTCATTTTATGGTTTTTTTTTTTTGTTTTGTTTTTTTTTTTTTCGAGCTGCGTGATTCATTTCCTCCGTTGAGTCACTTCTCGCAGTTACACGGAGTTGCAGGCATCCTGCGTGGCCAGAGCTGCAGCTGCAGAGGTGGCCGGGAAGAAAGCAAAGCTTAGATTACTCATTTGCAATTAAAGCAGCGACTCCTTAGCTTGGGCACATACAGAGGAAGGACAGAGGTACGTGACGATGCACAAATGCGTTGCAGGGCTGCAACCTGATCTAGCTGATCGGCCCCAGCTGAAGATTAAAATATACACTGAGTTAAGTCAGCCTGGGCAGGGTTTGACCTGGAGATCACTTAGACCGGGTTTATTCCCAGTCCTGGCAGTCACCTGGGAGCATCCTGCCCTCCTGCGGGCTAGGATCACCTCCTAAATGAGCGGTGAGGGTGCTGAGCTCTGCCATATGGAATATGCAGCAGCACTGAGCTTGGGTATTGCCGATCAACAACGGCTCTTCCTCCAGCTGGGCTCAAAAACACCTGGGAAAAAGAAGGAAGAAAGTGTTGGTTTGGGGTTTTTTTTCCCTGTAATTTTGTGTTTTGGCTGCACAGAGATGCTGGCAAGGGGCAGGGAGAGAGCAGGGGCATCCATAAGCTGTTCTTGCTGCTGAATGCTCCCCACTGTCAACTCATTATTTGGGACTCGGAGATTATGGGTCAGCATGAGGAACTTCTTCTCCCTCTTCTCTTTAGCAGCAAACTTTTGAAGATCTTGAAACACTTTTTGGAGTGACTCAGGTTTCAGAGGGGTGTTGCAAAACTGTGTTTCACGCAGGAAACAGCCTGAAATTCCCCTTTCTTCGCCCCTCCTTCGTTTTACTTTCCAGACAAGACCTCCCAGTTCAGATAGCAAAGGCTAATCAAGAAGGAAACTCCCAGCTGCTGCCAAAAGAAAAAAAAAAAATTAAAACAATTTTCAATGAAGCGAAAGTAATCCTGTCATTCTTCTTCAGCCATGGCCGAGTGCAACCCACTGGAGAGTCTGCAGAAAGAAGCATCTTGCTCCATCTGCCTGGATTATTTCAGTGACCCCGTGTCCATCAACTGCGGACACAGCTTCTGCCGGGACTGCATCACGCGATGCTCAGGAAAATCCGACCAGAGGTTTGCCTGCCCCCAATGCCGAGGAATTGCCCAGAAAAGAAAATTTAGACCAAACCGTGAGCTGAGGAACCTGGCAGAGATTGCCAAGAAGCTGAGCTTGCAAGCAGGGTACGTGGCCGGAGCAGGCAACCTGTGCCCGAAGCATCAGGAACCGCTCAAGCTCTTCTGCCAGGAGGACCAGACGGCCATCTGCGTGGTGTGCGACCGCTCCCACGCTCACCGTGCTCACACCGTAGCCCCCATTGAAGAAGCTGCCCAGGAGTGCAAAGTAAGAAATCACAGNGGGGGGGGTGTTGGGGTTTTTTTTTTGACCCATGGGAGGCTGAGGTCTGCTAGCCAGGGGCTTTTCCGCCTTCCCAAGGATAGGGGGAAAGGACATCCTGTAGGATTTCCCAAGATTTGGGATGTAGCAGGTTGGGCTGAGCTGGTAGACCATCTAGTTGGGGTTGCTTTGCATCGCTGCCTTGGCTCCAGCTCTGCCTGGCTGTGATGCGGCCACCCTGGTCTGCAGGCACCCAGATGCATGGTGAGGGGCACAGCTCGGCTTGGGGGCACGCGGGGGGCAAGCAGAGACTTCAGGGTGCTGGGTCAGACCCAAGCCACCAGCAAAACCCACTCTTAGGGTCATCCCCAGGCAGCATTAAAGCCTCATTTTCACCATGAGCTCCAAAGCAGGATTTCAGTTTAAACTTCTCAGGGTGAGTTTATCGGCTTGGATCCCTTTACAAAAAGCCACCGCTTTATTTGCTGTCAGCCTCTCTGGGGACCACAAAGGAAGCTGAGGCCGGTAGCTCACAGAAAATACCCAAATTAGCAGAGCTGGACCCCCCCCTTCACTCACTCGTGCACAGGCAGGGCTCTTGCTGCTAATTTTCGTGCAAGAATTGGGTTGGAAATCCCAGATGAGTTGTCCTTTCCACCATAAATCCCTCCCTGAAGGAATTTCTTTCTGAGCAGCTATCTCAGGATAACCATAACAATGTTGGGAGGCATTTTTAATTCCCCTGAGGGAGGATGGGGTCAGGAGGAGAAGTTGGTGCTTGTGGGGAGGAAGCTTGCTGACATTTCATCCTGCCCACAGGGGAAGAAATGACTGGGAATGGGGAGGTGAAAGGTGACATTAGTCACACTGCGAGCATGAAACAAGATGGGGGAGGGGGAGAAGTGAGGGGCAAGAAGGAGAAAATAAGCTGATAAAAAATAAGAGGGGGTCAGGGTGGGATGCGTGTGCTGCAAATGTCCATCTGCATCTGTCACGGGAGGGTCTTTTGGATGTTAAAAACCAGGCATTTCTAAGGTGCAATTTATCTCCTCCTCTCAAACGAACTCTGGGGACATTATTCGTAATCATTCTTTGTTGGTCTGCAGAAGGAGCTGAAGGTGACGAGTTTGGGCAGGAACACTGATTCTGCAGATGATAGGAAGTTGCAGCAATTTGGGGGACCTGATTAAGGGTAAAAAAATGGATGTTATGCTTACAAGGGGATAAAATGAGCCAACCAAGGCTGGACAGATTACGGTGACTGCAGAAAATAACTGGCCACAAATACATTGGGAGAAGGAACTGGCAAAGAACAGAATAGGGGTGTAAATGAGGCTGCAATATTAAATACTGTCTTTATTTGACTCTTCATTCACAAGATGCTTCATAGAAAAGGTCTGGGCTGAAGAGGGGCAACAGAATAAAGAATATTTAAATATTCCCAAGTTCTGCATCCCTCTCCCCAACAACTTGCAGATTAATAATATTTTTTTATGCCCAGGAGCAAATCCAAAGCAAACTGAAGAACCTCAAGGATGAAAGGGAACGGCTCCAAGGGCTAAAACTGACTGGGGAGAAGAGAAGCCAGAAGTATCTGGTAGGTACTCGCTGCTGCTGTACGCATGGACGGATCTTCTGCTGGTCTGATGTATGGGTTCAAAGATGTTCGACTGGCACCTAAATTTGCAGCAAGGAGGAAAACGCCTCCAGCTGCTCCACCCAGATGGGTCCACCTCTCTCTCGCTTGCTCCATCTTGGTGAGGCACCCATGAATGAAACGCAGATGTTTCTCGAAGGGAAATTGGCAGCCACAAAATGCTGGTGGGGAGCGAGGTGGTTTCTGAAGAGATGTAGGGAGGGGCTTGCAGCTTAGCTGAGCCATGTTTCAGACAGAGCAGATGGGCACGTGGGTCCTCCTGGGCAGATTTGCAGGAGGGGCTCGGTGGGATGGTGCTTCAGACCTCTCCGTCTTCACCACAGACTGCTGCACCCCAGCAGCTGCTTTCTGCCAACCAGCCCTGGAGGTGGGTCAGCCACACCAAGCATGTGGTCTGCGGGCATGCTTGTGTCTAATTCGGACCCCGATGAGGCGTTTCTGCTGCTGCATAGCTGTCTGGGTCTCAGTGAGGGTGGTGGCTCTCATGGCAATTTGGGGCATCCAGATGCTTCCATCCCCTCCCAGCCCTGTTTTGGGCTATCAGAAGCAGGGGGATGGATTTGCAGCTCTGAGGAAGTGAGAGATGGTGATTTCCTCAAAAGCAGAAGCAGAAAGCATGGCAGATGTTTCACTGAAGCTTCATGAGAGCAGGCAGGCTGCCGGGGTGAAGGTGAGCAGAGACAGGCAATGGCTTTCCTGCTAAATAAAGCGGGGATAGAAGGAAAACACCATGAACATGCTGCTGGTTGCTTGTGCCGCAGATCCTGGCCTGGATCTGGTCCTGTCCCATCCAGCTCCTGCCCTCAATGCCAACACCTGGGAGTTTTGGGGGAATTGCACGTGCCAGGGACTGCTTCCAACAGCCTCCGCAGGATCTCACCACATCTGAAACCTCCTCTCACCCCACTGTCCTCAAACACTATCCCAGCAGGATTTGTCCCATCAAACACTCACAGATGCCTGGCATGCAATGCCTGGTCTTCTCCAGGCTGTGGGAAAAAATGAAGCAACACTGCCTGCATGTTTCTCAAGCTGAAAAATAAGAACAACCCCTTAAAAAGTCCAGGTGTATTTTGTGACTCCACAGGGCATCACACAAAGCTCAAATGGGACCCAGAGCCATGTGCTATGGACTTAGACTGGCCTCAGGGCCAAAGACCAGTCCTTGCTCCTGTTTTATTTAACCAGGTTTTGCAGGTCTCGGATTTCTTCTGTTCTCATCCCTCCCTCTCCGTTCCTTGCAGCAGCAGACAAGAGCCGAGAGGTGGAAAATCATATCAGTGTTTAAGCAGCTGCACCAGTTCCAGAACGAGCAAGAGCGTCTCCTCCTGATGTGGCTGGAGGACACGGAGAAGCAGATAATGCAGACCCAGACAGAGAATGACAGGAAGATCTCCATGGAGATCTCCCACCTGAGCAACCTCATTCAGGAGCTGGAAAGGATGAGCCCACAGCCAGAGAATAAATCCCTGCAGGTGAGAGCCAGGAGCTGGGCAATGGTGTTTACAACACTCTGAATGTGCTGTTGAGTGGTGCTGTCGAGTGGTGCTCTCTCCCCCCTCTCCCCAGTTGCCTTGTCCTGATATTTTGAGTAGTTTATTTAGATGCTCATTGCATGAAGAAGCTGTACCATACGTTATATATCAACATCAATGAGCTATGCTATGTCATATCCAACCTGTGAATAGGAGGAACCCAGAATTAGCATCTTGGAAGTATCCACCAACTCTTTTTCCTCCCAACCCCAGGCAAAGCAAGGGAGATTTATGCACATCTTGCATGACTGTGGCAAGAGCTAATAAATGAATCCTGGCTTAAGTCCAGGGTGAGGCTACTCAGCAGAGGACCACACTTTCCCTCCCCAGGAGACCATGCCAGGCAGGACACAAGCAGAAGCAGCATTTGGAAGTGAATATGATATTCCACCAGCTGTGTTTGAGCATTTCTTCTAGCCAGGGACCAGACTGAAGGGTCTAAATGAGCCCCTGGATGAGTATAAGAGGTCCCTGATCTTACTCTGTGCTGGCACAGTAAAATCTAAAAGCAGCAAAGCATGCTTGCAAGCAACAGCTGAGGGAGATAAGAGATATAAAGGGGCCTGAAGATTGCTCAAAATTTAATGCCCATCTTCTCTCTCCTTTAGGATGCCAGGAGTGCCTTGACCAGGTATGTGGCTCTCCCTTTCCAGAGGGGATGGTCTCCCCCAGCACAATGTCACAAAGCAGACACAAACAGGGGAGCAGGAAGGGTTTATCCTCTCTACCAGAGGCCCCAGCCCTCAGGTTGAGGAAGAAGCTAGGGAGGAGATGGCCCTGGGGTGAGATCACATCCCCACCACCTACTCCCTTCAGCTGGAAAAAAACAATATCCACCATTGAGGAGGTCCAGAGCGAGCGTGTCCCCTCCACAGGGACATTGGGACCACTGATATGCCCAGCAATGTCTCAACTGACTCAACTCGATGCTTGGGGAGAAATAAGCTTACCCGGGAACTTTTCTAAGCAGGGTTTCTATATAGCTCATTCAGCAAGGAAGGAATGCAAAAGTCTTCTCCTTCCAGGTGTGAAGCAAGGACCTTCCAGCAACTGACAGAGAAGTTCCCCAGAGTGGAAAAGAGACTCAAGGATTTATCTCAGAAAAACATCATTCTGAAGGAAGCCCTGAAGAAATTCAAAGGTACAAAGGAAGGGAAAATCTAAGCACACTTTTGCAGCTGGAAAGGAGTGGACACTAGCCAATTACCAGCATAAAGCCCCAGCTAAGGAATGCTAATGAGGAGTTACTCAGTAATCTTCCTATCTGGGGCTGGAGCTGGAAGAGGGAGGGTAACTACATCCCCAGGCGTATTTGCACATGTGTCTGAATGCTTGAGTAATGTGAAGCCCCTCCCTTTAGCTACGTGAAGGAAATGAATCAAATTCTTGATTCCGGTCCTATTTAAACCAAACAGGCTGTAGGTAACGTCTAGCCATCTGCAAGAGAGTCAGTTTGAAAAGTCAACATATTGCAAATGGATGGTGGTGTATATACACATAAGCCCTGAATGAGCTATTTTGAGACCATTCTCTATATTCAGATAACTGTCCCACTCCCTTGTCTGATCTTCAATTAGTAATTGGTGCAGTCAGCTCTGAATTAAGGAAATATCGGGTTTGAAGGTCCATCTATCCATGAGCTGGACTTGTTCACCTGGTGATTTTGCTTGTTTTGCAAGGGCAAAAGCACACCTCCTCCATTTCTAATACAATCCCTCTCCCCCATCTGCAAACTAACAGCAATTCTCTCCTCCTCTCTCATTCCAGAGAGTCTCCCAGTTGAACTGGATGTGCAATGGGGTAAGTCGCACAAGACTGGAGGTATACTGGGGTGAAAAAGGGGACCCAAGCGAGAAAAAAGACAGCAAAAGCAGGGAATTCACACTTTCCTGGTGGGTTGGTGAGATGAATTTCTGTTCCCCTTTGATCAGAATCAGAAATAGTACAAATCATTAGAGCCTTTAAATAGATCTGCATGGAAGATTTAATGGAGAAAGCCTTTACCAAACAGCTTTGGTCAGGCCAAGATTTCATCCCTGGAAAAAAACAAGAGGATGCAGACGGAGAGAAATATCCATCACCTTCCGTCTGACATGCTGTTTTTCTTCTCTCGTGCTTTCCTTCCCATCAGCAAACGTGACTCTGGATCCAGACACAGCAAACCCCCACCTCATCCTCTCCGAGGACCGGAGGAGTGTGAGGTGGGATGAAACACCCCAGAATTTGCCCAACAGTCCCCAGAGATTTGATACCTACTGCTCTGTGTTGGGTTGTGAAGGCTTCACAGTGGGGAGGCACTACTGGGAAGTGCAGCTGGGGAGCAGGGGATTTTGGGCTGTGGGAGTGGCCAGAGACTCAGCATGGAGAAAGGGTTGGATTAACCTTGACCCTTCCCAGGGGATTTGGGCTGTTGGCATCTGTGGGGACAGGTTTCAAGCTTTCACCTCCTTTGAAACTGTTCAGCCTCTGAATGGGAGGCCAAGGACTATCCGCGTCTCTCTGGATTACGAGAAGGGACACGTGGCTTTCTTCGATGCTGATAACGAGACCTTGGCTTTTGCTTTTCCTCCAACTTCTTTCAATGGAGAGAAAATCCTGCCTTTCTTCTGGGTTTGGGAGTCCAGGATCCAGCTGGTTCCCTGAGACAGTATGGGTAGCTAGATGGACATTACATGCTCTGGACAAGCATTTGGTTTGATCCAGGAAACCACACTATATTTCAGGACTCTATGGATGGTAAAGAATAAAGTGGAGCAAATGAATCCCAGTGTCCACTTTGAATCTCGTTGTCATGGGGTTTTCAAGAGCAGCAGGTTGAAAAGGGATCATCTTGGGCAGACCTCTGGATTTTTTAACATTTGTGTACTCTCCAAGATTTTGCTAGGGAATATCACCCTGGGACAAGCAGGAAAATGAAGCCTATAATTTGTGCAACAGCCCCTGGGACACTGATTTCATGGCTTTAATCCCTTCTACTCTTCTCCCACGTTTTCCAATTTTTCCTTACCTTGACATTCAACAGTGACATTCCTGCATGGCTGAAGAAGTTGGCTCTGGTTCCTGGTTTAGTTACTAAAAAGGATAAGAGGATACCACTGAACTAAGTGCAATATATGCTATTTTCCCACCAAGACCTCTCATGAGGCAAAACCCGCACAGTATTGACAAGAACATATGCCTTTTAAGGCTTTGGTGTTGAACCCCGTGGATTTCAGCTGCCTTTCTCAGAGCTGTGGGGTGGGAGAAATCAGAGGTTGGAGGGGTAAAGATGAACAGAAAGGTCTTGAACTCCGCCTTTCTGCAATTTATAGATATACATTTGGGTCAGGAAGCTTAGTAAGCAGTTTTAGATACATTTTTATATGCAAAATGACTGTATTAAGGCATCTTTCTGTATTTCAAGGGCTGTTTTCTCTTTCTTGTTTGAGAGAAACTGGGAAAATGGTGCTGTGCCACCAGCAGCATGGCAAAGCCTGGTGGCTTTGCTGCCCTCTCTTGACTGCTTTCTTGTAAAGCTCAGATGAAAGCACTTAAAGCCTTTCTTACTTCATCACAGCTGTGATGGGAGGGAAGAGCAATGACTCTTCCTGCTCTGTTTCTGAAAACCACCTGGACTGGAAACCAGTTGAAAGGCAATGACAAATGAGTAATGCTGGAAAGAAGGGACAACACCAGTTTTTGAAAGTAAAGGCATTTAAAGAGCAGGAAAAGGAAGGAAAAGCATCAGTCCAGACTCTCAGCTACATCACCACAGATCAGAGAAACCTGCTGGGACCTTGCAAGGTCTTGGAGGCACCAGCAATCTCCAGGGATGCATAAGCATCTTTGATCCATAGCAGTCTCTGCAGGGTGTTAGTCTGATGTTCCATCTTACCCCAAGGGCAAAGCTGATGTCCCAGGGGTCAGGAGCAGCAGAAATTTCTTCTGCAGCGAATTGCACATTTGAACCCTTAGGGTCACCCAAGAGATGTTAGAGTCCTCCCAAAGAACTCTATAGCTGTTGTCCTGAAGGGTGCTGGGGTCCTTCCCAAGCCCTGGCCAGGTCCCATCACTCCTGATGTCTCATAGTGATTTTCAGCCAGTGGTGCTCTCCCACCCCAGCTGCACCACAACCTCTCTTAGGTGCTAAGTAGGGTGTAAAACTCCTGTTCTAGCTGCTGTTGAGTCACCAAATCCAAAGGTCTCCACCGATTCAAAGGACAGGCTTCAGAGACAAAAAAAACCCCAGTGCCTTTGGGAAAGGGTAAAAATGGCATGGACATCTCCAATTCTCTTCCTCCCCAGCTAACTGCTACTTCCCAGCCCCAGCAGAACAATATAAGCAACTGTATTGCCTAAAGCCCTCCTAGAAAGAGGCTGGATCTCAGTTTAACCAATAGCTTAGAATCAGGAAGAGAAATCTGTCTCCTTCCTGATCATTTGAAAGCGAAACAAGCGTGGTCACTCTCCATGGCAGCCAGGAGGTCTGTGGAGAGCCTCCAGGATGAAGCCTCCTGCTCCATCTGCCTAGAACTTTTCCAGGACCCCGTGTCCATCCACTGTGGGCACAGCTTTTGCCGGGCGTGCATCACTCAGAATTGGAAAGGACTGACTACCAACTTCTCCTGCCCCCAGTGCAGGGAGGTGGTGCCCCAGCAGAGCATCCGACCCAACCGGGAGCTGGCCAACATCATCGAAGTAGCCAAGCGCTTGAACCTGCAACCAGTCAGAGAGGTGGAAGGAGGGGAGAACTTGTGCAAGGAGCACCAGGAAGCCCTGAAGCTCTTCTGCGAAGATGAGGAAAGGCTTATCTGCATGGTGTGCGATAAGTCCAAGGTGCACCGTAACCATTCTGTGGTTCCCATGGATGAGGCTGCCAAGGAGTACAAGGTGAGGGGTTTTTGGGCACGTTGACGCACAAAGGGCCAGAAGTTCCTGGTGTTGCTGCTCTTGATGGGTGCAGATACCTGTATAGCCTTTGGGATAAACCACTTGTGGACTCAGCCATCCTTGGCTCTTGATACCAACTACTGAGGTGGCATTACCTCCCCTGAGGAAGAGAGACATAGGAGCACCACACTCTTGGGGACCAAGGGGTGATCTCCCCCAGGGTTCAGCCATGAGCAGAGGCTTAGAGAAGAGTAAGAGACAGATGCATGTGGTTTCTTACCACCACCATCCCCATGTAACCTTTTAACCTCACGATTCGCAATGCCAGGTGTTTACCGAGCCTCATGAGGGTTTGTTTATCCAGGTTTGTTTATCCAGCAGCCATAAATGGCACTCTCCTCCAGGATGCAGGTCCCTTATCAAGATCAGCTGTGCTGGAGATCAGTAGGGGAAAATAAAAAAGAAAGAGATCCTCAGCCCTTCTCCTACCCCACAGCTCCCTGAAATCTCCTTGACCTTGGTTTAAGGAAGGGGGAGGTTAACAGCCTCAAAACAGTCACAGTTTTCCAAAAACTTTTGCAACACTTCAAGAGCAGTCAACCGTTCCCCATTGTTTCTGCTGAGCATGGCAGGTTATGCCAAAATCCATGAGATTGCAACCATGACTGAATTTACAAAGAAATTGACTTCGCCCCCCTCACCCTGATCTTTACCCTCAGCTCTCCATTTTTTTTTTTTTTTAATTCTAAAAGATTTACAGCAATTACTAGCATCTGGCCTAAGACTAAGCTAAGAAAAAAAAAAAACCACTTCTCAAATGAAGGTGGTGTTTCTTCCAGCTAAATGGCCCTGCTCACAGCAAAATGCCATCCTCCAGAGATCAAAACTTTCTTACATCAGCAGCAGATGCAGGTGCCAAAACCATCTGTCTCCTGCTGCTGTGGACCAGCTGGCATTAGATGTGAAAGCTCTTCAGCTGGCCTGCTTGCAATCTGGAATGAGCCTGCTATAATTTTGCACCAAGTTAATTTTAATCCTTGCTTCGCACCTCACAAGGTACTTTCCAGCAACAATGCCTCTGCAGGCAGCTCAGGCCAACCTGAAACGTGTTTCCTCTTGCAATAGAGAAGCTAGAAAGACCCAGAATTGAGTTTCAAGCCAGCTGTGGACCAGGAAGCACTGCTGGTGTTGCAACAGCAGAGTCTACCTCGGATGCCAGACAATGATGCCATGAAACAAGGGACTTATTTCTTTCCTCTCAGGAAAGAATTCAGAGCCAACTGCAGCTTCTGAAATCAGAGCAAGAGGCACTTCAATCTTCCATGAAGGCTAGAGAAGACAGAGTCCAGGACTACACTGTAGGTACCCATCAGTTTTCCTTGGCAGAGGATGGAGGAAGAAAGGAGAAACATCTCCTTTTCCTCTCTGCCATAGGTGGGTGATGCTCAAGGGGTGTGGGGAAAGTAGAGTGGGTTTGTATCTTCCTCAAATGCATCTTTCTGGTGGATCCCACTAATACATGACCCACCGTTAACTCTTGATGGTCTTGTCCCACTCTCTACTTTCCTTTATCTGCTTCGGCTTGCCCTTGGCAGAAGAGGATAGAAGCTGAAAAGCAGAAGATTGTGACCGAATATAAGCAGCTGCACAAGTTCCTGGAGGAGCAGGAGTCCTTTCTGCTGGCCCAGCTGGAGAAGCTGGACATGGAGACAATGAATGCACATAAAGAAATCCTCACCAGGCTTTCAGAGGAGACCATGAGCCTGGGCACTCTGATAGAGGAGGTGGAGAAGATATGCCAGCAGCCAGACTGTGAACTCTTGAAGGTGAGACCCCAGGTATCCAAACTTGCTGTGAAGGCACTGGTTGAGCACCAGCTTGGGCTCCAGCTCTCAGTTTTATACCTCAGCATGCTAAAAGAGGGACTTTATTACAGTGGGACCCCGGTACTCCAAGGGGAGGTATTCCAGGTCACTAAATCTCTTTTTCTGTCTCATCTAGGACATCAAAACCACCTTGCGCAGGTATGCGGTCCTTCTCCTATCAAAATTTCACTACAATAGTGCAACTTTGTGGCAGGATACTGGGAGAAATAACATAGGGACATGTTGGCCCTCCTTCAATATAGCCTTTGGACTTGACTGAGGACACTGGGGTTTGGAAGCGGGGCTCTTCCTCTCTGCTTAATTAGTGATAAATTCAGACACATCCCGGCACCGATGGCTCAGTCACCTGCACAAGCTGAACTAGGAGGACAGGGTTCCATTTCTGAAGAGCACAGGTTCCTATACTCTCAAAGTGAGTAGTATCTGGTGGGGCCATGTTGGGGAAATAGCTCAGCATAACAAAAATGAGCATCATCCTGGAACAAGTTGTCAGGGAGCAGCAACAGCTGGTGGCTCCCTATGCACACAACCATACAAGGAGCAGAGACATCACCAGCCATAGGCCCATCCCACATACCTGAGCACGTAGAGCCAAGCAGGGCTGGGAAGAACAGCCAGGGGTAGACCAGAGCAACAGGCTGGTCCGTGGGCAAAAGGTAGGGCTGCGGGCAAGCCAAGAAGGCAGCCCATGGGGTGGATCAGCAGGGGCCACGGCCACACATAGATACTCCTCCAAAGCAGTTTGCAAAAGGGTGAAAGGCTTCAGGGCTGAGCTTAAATACAGCCCCTGGACCATGGGTGGGGGTGTGGAGTCCCAGGTGGGTCTGCTCAGGGCTGTTAATTCCTGTTAGGGCCCTGATACAACCACCTCATCCTTTCACAGCTGATGCAGATCAATAAACATCTACAAGGGTGATATGTGATTATGTTGTGTAATTTGCTGCCTAAGATGCATGATGTGGTGCAGACCCATCATCTTCCCTCCACTAAATCTCCCCACTGACTGCTGATAAAACATTGAGTAGCAAACTACAACCAGGCATAGATACATCCTCTCTTTCCTTCCAGGTGTGAGAGGAAAATGTCGTCACAGTCACCTGATATTTCCTCTGAGCTGGAAAAGAAATTTTGTGATTTCACAGAGAAAACCAAAGTAGTCAAGGAGTCTATGGAGAAATTTCAAGGTACTGTGTGCAGGTCTGGAAAGGGAAATATTATCGTGGTTCTTGGTGGGGAGGGATGGAGTGAAGCCATGTGAAAGAAATACATCCTGGTTGTTGAATGAGGGATTTTTTTTCAAGATTGAATAATGAGACTGGAAATAAGCAGCGAGTGTTAGTCTGATGTTACCTGGCTGCTGCTGTTGTTGCCTGTTGCATTGAGTCCCACATATTTCATATTAAGTACATGGAGATAGTGTCTTGCTGCTGTCCTGTGCTCCTCATCGCAGACTCTAATGCATCATTGTATTCATTTTCTTTGCAGCAGCCCCTCAGTGTGTGGATGAATTTCATATATGTAGTCTTGTTTTTCTCCTCTCCCTCCTCAAGTTTCTCTACGTTCCCCAAGATTGTTCCTGACTCCCTGGATTTTTGCAGAAATCCAGAATCAGACCAATTTATCTTTCTGCCTCTCACATTTTTCTCTTTCCTCTAGGCATACTGGAGTTCGAACTTCCTTTACTGAGTAAGTGAACCAAACATGTGCCCAACCAATCCAGCATATTAAATAAAAAAATACAGTAAAACAAGCTCTGCTGCCCCCAGTGATTAACTAAACTCCTCTGCTGCCTCCTTTCCTCCTTCTCCCATACTGGTTCCACCATGAGGCAATGCCTGGAGGGGTCCCAACCGGATCGGATGGATGGGAAGGGAGAGTAAAAACCCTCTGCCCCTCAAAATCTGCTGCGATGAGCCTAACTCTCTCTCCACCTCCAGCACAGGTGACGCTGGACCCGAACACGGCCAAAGCCAGGCTTTACCTCTCAGAAGATTGCAAGGTTGTGTGGTGGGGAAGCTGTGAGCAGAACCTACCCTCCAACCCAGAGAGGTTCAAATTCCATCCCTGCGTGCTGGGCTCGAGAGGCTTCACGTCAGGTTGGCACTGTTGGGAGGTGGAGGTCGTCAGAGAAGGCACATGGGCCATTGGGGTGGTCAAGGAGTCGGTGCCGAGAAAGACATGTTTACCCCCAGTGCCCGAACAGGATGCATGGGGTCTGTGTCACATCAGCGGTGGGTACAAGGCTCTGACCTCTCCCAGTGTCACCACCTTGACCCTATGCAGAGTGCCCCAGCGGATACGAATCTGCTTGGACTGTCAGGAAGGGAGGGTGGTGTTTTTTGATGCTGTGAGCAAGGCACGGATCTTTGCTTTTCAGCAGGCTTCCTTCAAAGGGGAGGTGGTCTACCCATGGTTCCTGGTGAAGGGGACTGCTTGCTTCAAACTTCTTTAAATTTTTTTCCTGTCCTGGTTTTGGCTGGGATAGAGTTAATTTTCTTCTTAGTAGCTGGTACAGTGTGCTCTGGATTTAGTGTGAGAACAATGTTGATAACACACTGATGTTTTAGTTGTTGCTAAGTAGCACCTATCCTAAGTTAAGGATTTTTCAGTTTCCCATGCTCTGCCAGCAAGCAGGTGCACAAGAAGCTGGGAGGGAGCATGGCCAGGACAGCTGACCTGAACTAGCCAAAGGGACATTCCATACCATAGAACATCATGCTCAGTGTATAAACTGGGGGGAGTTGGCCAGGAGGGGTGGATCACTGCTCGGGCATTGGTCAGCAGGTGGTGAGCAATTACATTGTGCATCACTTGTCTTTTCTTGTGTTTTCTTTCTTTTTTTTCTAATTATCTTCCTTTTCATTACTATAATGATATTTTATTATTATTGTTAGTATTTTATTTTACTACAGCTATTAAATCGTTCTTATCTCAACCCATGAGTTAGTTTTGTTTTTTGATTCTCCTCCCCATCCCATTGGGAGGTGGGGAGTGAGTGAGTGTCTGTGTGCTGCCTAGTTGCTGGCTGGGCTTAAACCACGACATTTCCCAAGGCACAGGAAAAAAAAAAATAAAACCCCATCCACTCACCCCTGGGAAACAAACCAAGGGCTGGGTTTTGTCCCAATTCCACCATAAGCCTCTGCAGCTCTGGGTGTTACAACAGTCAGAACCAGGAATGAACACATAGAAACAGGACTGCTCCTTTTGGCGTGGGCTCAATGTGATCCCTGATGCACTGGGCTTTAGTTAAGCCAGAGACTGGACTTTTTTCTCGAGGATATACAAAAGACACAGGGGTTCAGATGAAGGTCCATCAAATCCTTGTCCTGCCCCCAGAAGTAGATGCCTAGGAAAGCAGATAAAAGCAGAGCAAGGATGACTATGGGCCCAGGAGCTCCATTTAAGCAGTGTAAATTGGTGACTAAACAATTAGAAGGGTATAATGACAGGTATGGAGAGATGTCATATTTGGCTGTCCTCTCTCTAACCCCATTGGGCAGTTGCAGAGAGTGATTTGGTCCATCTCCTTTCCACGCTAGATAATCCCAATCTCTCCCCATCCATCCTGGGCTTCCATTTTGCAGCCTGGCTCTGTCTGCCTTGTACTGGGAAGCCCAAGCTGGTGTGCGTACACAGACATGGCCTCACATGTGCTGGTGGAGGGGAACAACCCCTCCCCCCTCCACTCTTGCTAATGCAGCCCCATATGGGGGTTGATATCTTTGGTGCATGGTCCCACCGCTGGCTCATGGACAACAACAAAAAACCGCATAGACACAGCACTTCAGGACATGGTTTAGTGGGCATGGTGGTGTTGGGTTGACAGTTGGACTCTATGATCGTAAAGGTCTTTTCCAACCTAAACGATTCTATGATTCTATGGACAACTTGTCATGCCCCCCAAGACCCTGAAGACCTGTTCCATGGTTGGACCTGGTGCAGGAGGCTATCCCAGCCCAAGTTTAATGAGATTTCTTCCCAACCATGTCTCCAGCCCATCCTGGTCCCACTGAAGAGAAGCCCTGCCCTCCAGCTTCCTATCTGCTAACTCACATCTGGCTCGGAAAGCCAACTGAACTGAAACCAGCAGGAGGCAAGGAGGAAGTATCACGCGTGCTCTCCCTCTTCTCACTCCTCTCCGTGCTGCCGTTTCATGGCATTCGGGCTGGGGGGTTGATTTCCCCCTGTTGGCAGTGAGAAAATGGCAGAGCCAGAAGAAGCAACTTCCTCCTCTTCTTCCTGCAAAGCAAAGCTTATTTGATCCTCTCCCAGAGGCAGGTTGGGAAGAGCCATGGCTATGCAGAGCCTGTCGGAAAGCCTGCACAGTGAAGCCACTTGCTCCATCTGCTTGGGTTATTTCCAAGACCCCGTCTCCATCCACTGTGGCCATAATTTCTGCTGGGCATGCATCGCCCGCTGCTGGGAAGGGCTGGAGTCACATTTCTCCTGCCCGCAGTGCAGGCAGACGGCTTTGCAGAAGAATTTCCGTCCCAGCAGGGAGCTGGCAAATATTGCCAAAATTGCCAGGCAGCTGAGCCTGCGGGCAGGAGAAAGAGCAGCAGGATGGGAGAATTTGTGCAGGCAGCACCAGGAGGCTCTGAAGCTCTTCTGCAAGGAGGACCAGCAGCCCATCTGCGTGGTGTGCGACAGGTCCCAGGCTCACCGCTTCCATGCCGTGGTCCCTGTCGAAGAAGCTGCCCAGGAATATAAGGTAAAGCCCGGGGGGGATGTGCTTGCACCTCCCCACCTCACGGAAAAATCCCTTTCTAGGGGCAAAGTACAGCTGTTCAGGTGCATCCGCTCTCTGTGTGTCTCTGTGGTGCAGCTGCAAATGGGGATCTTTGGGTGTCACTTACCCACGTGCTTCCTGTTTACACTTTATTGCATGGATATTTGTTTTTTGCAATGTTCCTACAAGGTTCCCCCTCCCACCGCCTTTAACTTATTGATCTTTGCCAAAAGCCTGGGAGAAATAAAAAAATACCTTGTTAGCCTTTTTCCTCTTTGAAATCTGCTATTGACTCAACTGTACTGAAATACTGACAACGATAAATATTCAAAATATGTAAAAATGCCCAAGAATTCCTGTTTGGTTTTTTGTACTTGGTTAAATCAGTTATTGAAGGCAATTTTGCATATTTGTCTCCCTACTCACTGTTTCTTTAGTTTCAAATACAGAGAAATAACTTTTTCCTGTCTCTTCCCCTTCTCTGCTCCTTTTCTTTTTCCTGTTGATCCAAAGCTGTTCTCATAATCTTTCTCACCAAAAAGCCAAGCACTTGGCAGAGTCATGCAAACACAGTGCAACATTGTGCAGCGTTAACTGGAGGAACTCCTTGCTGCAAGATGTTGCTGATGCTGAAGATTTCCGTGGGTTCAAAAAGCACTGCTATAAATGCATGCTAAACAAATCCACTGAGGGTTATTAAATACAGAGGTATTTGTCCCAGAGCCACCAATTTCTGGAGGCTGTGAGTGTTTTTGAGGGAAATCTCACTGCGCTCTTATCTTGCTCTTACATGCTTCCAGGACACGGGCTATTGATTACTCTCCGTGTTTTGCTCCTCTGCAGATTTTTTCCCTGTGCTTGCAGTGAGGTTCTTGTTTGCAGGTTGCATTTTCTTTGCACAGATCTTCAGAACACCATAGGTCGCTTTTGGGCCTTCCTCCTCCTCCAGCTCCGCTCCTTGCAGAGGAGCTGGTGTTTAGGCAAAGCCTTTCCCGTCTAAGACAAGGGTGGAAGTAATTTTAGTGGAGAAAAAGGATTTTTCTCAGCTCCTTCAAGAACATATTTTCTTTTTCCATAGGAAGAAATCCAAGCTCGTTTACAGGCTTTAAAGCAGGAGAGAGAAAAATACGTGGAAAGCAGAAAAACTGGAGTAAGGAAGAACTTGTACCTGGTAGGTGCCCACCAACAGGAGCCTGGGGGAGTGTGGGTCTCACCACCCACCCCAGCATCGCTGGTATTATTTTGAGGCCAGATCTTGCATATTTGGTTTGCAGAGTGTTGTGCCACACCCTGTGTTTATCAGCTGGGGTTTCACATTAGCTGGAGCCTGCACTGGAGAGATAACATTGCAGCTCCTCTGCAAGAGAGCTGGGGGGGGTGGGGGGGGGGCAGGTGGCTCCCAGACTGGTGTAGAGATGGGCTGGAAGGTTTTTCCCCCTCCCTAAACTCTATACACCTCCCTCTTAGAGAGCCCAGTTGAGGTTGCATCTTTTGGTTTTGCTTCCAGGCTAAGCCTCCTGAATAGTCCCTGCTACGACCTAAATCCCCAGTGAGAGGGTTTGCTGTTAAATTCACCTTTGTATTGACTGAATATCACTGAGGACATGGTGTCCTGAGACCAGCCAGGTGGCCTTGAAGCACTAATCTGTTTTTCTTGGGCATGGTGGGATTCTTCTGTAGCTCCCGCCATCTCCTGCCCATCTTGCAGAGCTTCACCTGTGATTCCTTCTGCAAAAGTCTGGGGTTGTTGCAGCCCCACAGACTGTGTCAGACTCAGAGACGTGACGCTGATAGAAACTGGAATGATGTAAAAATAATCCACGAGGGAAGTTTTTGCCAGAGTTTCAGGTGCTAGAGTTGTAGAGAGGTCATGCCATGCCTTCTGCTGCATGGGGAGGTCTCCTGCCCTCCTTTCATCCCCTTTGCCCTCATCTCTGATCCTGGCAGGAGAAAACCAAAAACGAAGGGAAGAAGATAGTGTGTGAATTTGAGCAATTAAACCAATTTTTGAAGGACCAAGAGCGCCTCCTCCTGACCCAGCTGGTAGACCTGGACAGGGCCATCACCAGGATCCAGGATGAAGCGGTGGCAAAGGTCTCAGAAGAGATGTCCCACCTCGATACCCTGATCTGGGAGATGGAGGGGAAATTCCAGCAGCCGGCGAGCCAATTCCTGCAGGTGAGAGCCCAAAGCATCAGGGCTGGTGGGGAAAGGAGGGATAGAGCAAAGCCTGAGACCTGGGAGCCCAAATTCAGCCCCATGGGAACTCCCTGGTGTCTTGTAGCACTGCTGCAGGTGGGATCATCCCATGGGTAGGGTCCTTCTTTGCTACTGCATTGCCATAAAAACACATAACTTTTGTTAGAAGACACAGCACTTGTTCCTCTTCCCCAACTGTCTTTCCTCCTCTCTCTTCCCCCCTTTAGGACATCAGAAGTCTCTTGAACAGGTAATGCAGCTCCTTCTCACTTTACCCACACTCTGATGCTTGGAAAGGTTCTGGATGCCACCTGGGTGAATCCTGAGGTTGGGGTCTCAAACCAGATGGATGCAGTCGATAGCTCAGCCTCCCATGACGGTGCTTTGTGTTCAGAAACATCTGCTCAGCAACTGCCTGGGGGAAACAAACTGCAAAGAAACAGGGCAGGGAAAAGGAGGATTTTATTTGCTCCTGGATAAGTATCCTCAGCCCATCCCATAGCTTCTCCTGGATTATTTAATGAGAACAAAATGAGCAATCAAACATATCACACATGGGTTTTGCCCTCTTCTGCTCTTTTTGCAGTTGTGAGGTGATGAAGTTCAACCCTCCGGTGGAGATTTCCTCTGATCTGGAAAGAAGGCTTGAGGACTTTGTTCAGAGAAACGTCTTTGTGAGAGGCACGCTGAGGAAATGCCAAGGTACCGAGCAGGATTAGGAGAGGGCACGTTGCCTTGCGTGCCTGATATCTGTCAGAAACTGGGTTCTTGTGTGCTCGCTGCTAATGCAAAACCCACCTAGTAGCTGTTGTAAATAAATGCAGCTGAAACTTTTAACTAGAGAAGGACACTGACAGTGTTTCCTGGGGCAAAAATAGTTGGGATGTGGAGAGGAGAGAAAAACAAGCTCAGCAAAGAAATCTCCTCTCCCATGTCCCACGAGAAAAGCAAATTCAAACAGAGATGCTGGTGTGGTTGTTCCCATCACTTCTGAGCTGGTGGGAAAATTAAAGTTCATGTGGGTACAAAACCAGGGAGGGGATGCTACAACAGGGGGAGAAATCCATTGCAGTGTCTCTTGGAGATGAGTTTGCCTTCGCTGGGAGGTTCATCTCCCCTGGCTTTGGGAGAGTTGTATGGCTATCACAGCTTCAATATCTGCACCAGAGCAAGTCAACCCAGAGCCTTTGCACCCAGCCAAGCCCTCACACACTCAATATTTCCCCTCTCAAGTCTCCCGTTAGTTGTTTCACCTCCCCAGCCTGCGTGATAAAGCTAAATTGCAGCCAGTTTGCCCGACACATAAACCTGATACCATGAAATCTCTCTCCTCTTTAGACAGCCTGATGTTTAAATTGCAAGAGCCAAGTAAGTCGATGGTAGTGGGTGGGAGAAAATGGGTTTTTGGCTTGTGGAAGAAATTCCTGTGGAAAAAACAGTGCAATCCCCCCAGGGAGAAGGAAGGGAAGGGTGAAAGCATCCTGCTGTTGATGCTCCTGGTGTATCCAGGGGCTGAGATATGGTCCTAATAAAGCCAAATGCCCCTCTGGGACCCAAAGAGTGCTTCCCCTTCCCTCCCCATGAATTTTCCATCATCCCCTCCCCGTGCCTCTGCTCCATGCTTTGTCCTCTCCCCCCCTTCTCCTTCCACCCAGGGGACCCCAAGTGTAGTGCCAGTCCCAGACCTGCCCTTGCCCCCCGTGAAACATTCAGAGCTGGGAGAAGCAGGAGAGTGGGGCTGGTCCCAGATGCTGGGAGGAAAAGAAACATCTCCAGCCTCTCCTGGGGCCAAGTCCTACCTCCAATACTCTGGTTCTCCCTTGTACTGCAGCCATTGTGACCCTGGACCCAGTCACAGCTCACCCCAACCTCCACCTCTCCGAGGACCGAAAACAAGCCAGGGGCCAACTGACCCAGCAAGACCTCCCAGACAACCCGGAGAGATTTGACTTCGAACCCTGCGTGCTGGGCTGTGAGGGCTTCACCTCAGGGAGACATTTCTGGGAGGTGGAGGTGGGGCAGGGGGGTGTCTGGGCCCTGGGGGTGGCCCGAGCATCGGTCAAGAGGAAGGGACCGATAAGCCTCACCCCAAAGGAGGGGGTCTGGGCGCTGGAGGCTTATTACTCCCTCGCATCCCCCCGTGCCAACCTGCACCTGAACCAGCTTCCCAGGAGGATACGGGTCTCATTGGACTATGAAGGGGGGCGGGTGGCATTTTTCAGTGCAGACGATGATGTTCCCATCTTGGTTTATACCAGAGCCTTGTTCAATGGGGAGAGGGTCTTCCCCTGGTTCAAGATGGGGATGGGTGCTCGTTTGCAAGAAATCACCCAAACCCCACCCTCAGAGGACCAGTCCATGACTGGGCAGCTGATGTCCCCTCTGGACTGGGTAGGATTCAGGTTTCCCCTCCGGATCTGTCCTTGAGATGTCTGTCAGTCAGACCTTAATGAAAGGGACATCTCCCGTGTGATGCCAGCTGTTTGCTGTGGTTGCTCAGAGCATCTTGCTGAGAGAACTTGCTGCTCCTCTCCCATGTCCATCTCCATTGGGAGCTTTGGGATGGCACCTGTACAGCAAGGATAGGGAGATGGGGATGCTGTCAGACAGCAGTGAGGAGGAAGGACCAGATGGTACAAGGTGATGGAGTCAGGGAAGGGAACATTGAGGGGTTGATCAAGGATGGAGAGCACTCAGGACTTTCAAATGTGTGGCCTTTTTAAATTCATTTTGCCTTTAATGGACAGAATCCTCTGTTTATACCTCTTTTCAGAGTGTTTTCTTTCTGATATCAATTGCAAGGCAGATCCAGAATCTGTTTTGCCAAGGGAGGTGGCCTTTCACTACAAACTAGCTTGGTTTGGGGAGCTAGTATCTATCTTTGCCTACATTTCTGATAATTATTTTAAATAAAAGAACATTTTGGTTTGCATTCTCCACTTTCTGCCTTGCTATGGGTGTATTATTCTGGATTTCTTAGCCTTTGGATCAGCAAGATTAAGAAAAGCTGCACAGGATGGGGACACCTTGCTTACCTTTCCCCCTTCCCATGATGGACCTGCAGTCATTCAAGCCCCTTTTGCACGCAGTGAAGGGAAATGAACCCACCTGGAATGCAATTTTCCACACCATTATACACGTCCAGCTTCCTGGATAACTCCCAAGAAAAGCCTGTTTCTCCCTGTTGGCTGTTCAGGAAGGACAAGGCGGCATAAGTTGTACAGGAGACTGCTGTGGCTGTGCCAGTTAGATATTCCTCAACTATAAAAGCAGGTGGAGTGGATAGGTGAAATACGAATTCTGGCGTTTTTGCCTGACTCACCTGCATTGATTCCCTCAAAGCCTGCTGATTTTCTTCTGAGGAAACCCAAAAGAGGAAGAGGAATCACTGAAATAAATACACATTATTGATTATAGAACCAAGAAGAGGAACCAGAAGCGAGAGTGGGAGGGAGCGGGTGATGTTGGGCTCAGAATAACAGACGAGATATGAGTAGGCACCCCGTGGTGAAGCCCCATCTCACCGTCCCCACGGGTCCCACTGAAGGCATACTTACAGCCGGTATTCTGGTGCTCTTTGTCACACTGTGACATCTCCCCTCCATCCATGCTCCTCAGTCTGGGGCATCACTGTCACTTGATCACATCAGTTGGGAAACACGGGGGATCCTGCTGCAGGATAGACATCTGCTTTCTGCAAAGCCAGCCTGAAATCATTGCAGGAGCTCAGGCATGAGGATTTATTAAAAAGGGGCAATCAGGGGTACCGGGAAAGACTTTTGAGCAGACAGCTTTGAGTATTTTTTTGCTCTTTCTCCCATCTCATCCCCTTTCCCTTTGCCATGTCTCTGCCAGGGAGGAGTACGATCCACGTCCAGACACAGATCGAAGCCCAGCTGGGAAAGGCAGAGTGGAATACAAATATACAGGCTGTCAGTGCAGGAAGGACCAAAGAAGAAAAACGGGGTGAATCAAGGGAAAAAGCTCGAGCTGTTCTGCAAGGACAAGTTTGTGGGTTGCCGGAGGTCTCTGAACCACCGTGGTCCCACCACGCTGCTCTCAGAGGCACTTGCTAAGAAGCACAAGGCATAAACACCAGGTCCCAGTAAAACTCTGTGCTTTCCTTGGAGGTAGAAATCAATGTTTTTTCCAACTCCTTCAGGGCCACAGGGTCCCTCCAAGTCTCTGATCTCCATCCAGCTCTCTCCCAGCTCCAGCTCTCTTCCAGGGTGTCCCTTCTCTCTAGAAATATGCGATGCAGATGTCTCCACCCCAGCTGGTTTTCCAGGCTCTGTAGATGCTTTTAGGGTGCGACTCATTTGCCCAACCATAGGCACCTAGTTTTGAGATGAAAGGAGCTGTGCCCTAGGCTGTGCCGACGGTGCGGAGCCACTCTCCACTGAAGAGCAAAGCAGCCCAGCTCAGACAGAGGTGTCTCATTAGATGCCAACATTCACTCAGTTGCACCCACCTCCTGCGTCTGGCAGGACCGATTGCCTCCCAAGCTGCTCACCCCAGGCCATGCTTCCCTGGGAAGTGGTTGCAGGGCGTTTGCTTCCAGTCCTACTGTTCCCAGAGCAAGCTACTCCCCCGTGACTCTTCCTGATGGGAATAGTTTGCTGGAAACGACATTTGTATCTCCCAACCTGGCTAAGCAATTCCAGCTGGGAGAGTTATCTCAGTTGGTAGCCCTTCAGCTGGCTCATGGTGACCCTGTCTCTAAAACTCCCAGTTACTGCCATGCAAAAAAAAAAAAAAAAAAAAAAAAAAAAAAAAAAAAAAAAAAAAAGAAAAAAGAAAAAAGAAAAAAAGAAAGTATATTTAACCACAGCGCTTAACAAAGGAGTGGGTTATAAATTGCTTAGAAACATTTCCCTGTGAGCTCAGAGCCAGGACGGTCCTTCTGGGAGGGCATGTAGTGATGGGTGGCTATAGGCACATGCGTGGCAGGGGTGCCAAGGACCCCAGCTTGTGCCCCTTTAAGCACATCGAGTCACAGTCCCTCTTCCAGCATCTACAAGGCTCTGGTTGCACATTTCCCTCCTTGTTTTCTTATACTTTCCTCATCTATGGTCCCACCAAGCCTCAAGAGCTCCCCACCCTCCTGGCAGCCTGAATTTGCCTCCAGCCCTTTTCTGGGCAGGTTGATGGTTTTGCCCAGTGCCCAGCTGTAAAAAAAAAAAGAAAAAAAAAAAAAAAAAAAAAAAAAGACAAAAGCAGTGAGGTGACAGACCTCAACAGCTCCCAGAATAAAAAACTGGAAGATTGACAAGCGAGAAACTCGATGCTCTGAGCACATCAGGCCAAGGGTGTCACCACCTCCTGCCCAGGAGACACGGCGCGAAGAGCTGACTCACAGGCTCAACGCATCCGTGCCGCAGTTTTATCCAGGACTGGGAAGGAACAGGAAGAGAAAGGTATGGCCCCATCAAAGGCATAAAAACAACAGGTTTTTTTTAGTTCACTTCAGAAGAAATTCAGGTGGATATTAAGTTTTCTGAAGGAAGAGAGAGAAGGTCTCCGAGGAAGGACAGCTACCCTGGAGTGCAGAAAACTGGAGGGTCTGGTAGGTGTCAATCTCCCTGACATCTTAAGTCCCTGGGCAGTAATACACCGACTTTAGGATCATTTCTTTAGATCCTTTCCAGTTGCTTTGCACCACTGCTGTGGTGGTAAGTGCAGGAATATCATGGCTTTCTACCCAAGTTCATGTGAGTGTGTTTGTGGCTTTTATCAGCATCTCTCCTCCCAAAACTGTGTTGCTTTTTTGCATCAGGTTTGGGTTTTTTTCCGCCCAAATTTCTCCACGAATTCAAGGAAAATTAGTAGGCATTTGGGTTCATGTGTGATCTCCTGTGGGAAGTGCCTTTCCATGAATTCCTCATAGCATTTCCCATCCCACTGCTCCTTTGTTTGCATCTTAAAAGGGGAGGGGAGAAGCTGAGCACTGGCAGACCATGCTCAGATTTTAGGCATACTGTATGTCCCAGGAGGACATGAGCTCTTCTTGCTTTCACAGCTGGAAGACCTGAAAAATGAGATTGAGAAGAGACAGGCAAAAAATGCCACCAAACTCTCGGAGGAGATTTCCCAGCTGGATACCCCAACACAAGGGCAGGAAGAGAAGAATCAGCAATTGGTGAGTGAATTCATCCAGTTTACAGCTTTTCAAGGGAAAATTGTAGGGAAGGTTGTCCCCACCAGGTAGCTACTGGCTTAATGAGTTGGGCTTTCCTAGTTCTGGTTTGCTCCTATTCCCTTTGTAGACTTGAAAACCCCAAGGGGATGAGCAGAGGGAGATTTTCAGCCTGGAGAGATGGGAAGGAAAAAAAAAAAAAAAAAAAAAAAAAGGAATGAAATCACAGTCTGTGGGAGGGAATAGTGAGGGCTGATGGCTCCCTACAGGATGGGGAGCTGGGCATGATAGTGTAAGGAGCAAGAGCATCACCAGCCTTCACCACATCTTTGCAGTACCTGAGAGAGGGGAGCAGGGCAGGGCAGCCCAAAGCATCAGGTGGGTCCATGGGCAGGAGGCAGGGCTGAAGGCAAGCTGGGAATGCAGCCCATGGGGTGAATCAGCAGGGTCCACAGTTATGTTCCTCCAAGGCATCTTCCAAAAGGACTAACTACCCCAGGACTAAGCTTAAATAGAGCCCCTGGGCCATGGGGAGAGGGTGGGTGGTATCTCAGGTGGGGCTGATCAGGGCCATTAATGTCTCCTAGTGCTGCTGGGGGGCCCTGGTAAACTGCAATGGTCTAATGGGATTGTGGAGCAGACAGAGGCAGCATCTCAGAGGTGTCCAGTGAAAGGATGAGAGGCAACTAGCACAGATTACAGCAAGATGATTTTTTTTCTACATTTGGGGAAAAAATGTTTTCCTTGTGAGCATGGTGCCTCCCCGATTCAGGGTCCCTCTAGAAGTGGGTGTCTCCATCCTTCCACATATTCAGACCTTGCCTAGACACAGCACTGAGCAGAGGGTTGAAGCTGAGACCCAAGACGTCCATCCCCAACTAAATAATTCAGCCCTGCTCTGATGTAAGTAGAAAAGCTCATGCTGACCTTCCTTTTCTCTTTCTCTCTTCTTTCCCTAGGATGTGAAAAACACCATTAGCAGGTATGTGGCCTCTCTGAAAGGCTGTTTCTTGAGCTTTTCAAAGAGCAATGACCATGGAGGAGAAAACTCATCGGTGGCTGCTGAATACACCTCTGCTTCAGGGAAAATGCGGGAGTCTGGAAGGGTATTTTGGTTGTCTCTTGCTACATGCTTGTCTCTTGATCATTTCTGGGGATGCGCTAATCAAAGGAGCTTTAGTCTCAAAATGACCTCTGCATTGGCAAAGGCTAGCTTTAATTTCACTGCAGAGTCTTGGGTCTTTTCTCTAGCAGGACCTTTCTCATGGTCTACATAAAAAATAAAGTTAAAAAAAAGATTAATACTACAGGGAAATTTGGCCTTTACTTTCCTTGAGGGTTGGGTTGCCAAGGGGGTGAGGTTAAAAAGCCCAACATTCTAGCAATACCATCACCTCATTTCTGGTGGCATCAGTTTTCTTGAAATGATGACAATAATTCCAAAAAGTGTAAGTTGTTTGTTTTGTTTTTTTTTTTTCCTAGGTGTGGGAAAGTGACTTTCCAGCTGCCAGTGGATGTTTCTCCAGAGTCAGAAGAGAGAGTCTGTCACTTCTCATGGAGGAACAGTGCTCTGAAGGAAACTCTGAAGAAGCTACAAGGTACTAAGAAAGGCTTGAGGAGGAGGAAAAAAAATATTATAGCCTTATTTTGGGGAGAGCTGGAAGAGCTGATCTGCCCTTAGCTCATTCTGGATATGCTTTGGGAACAGAAATACTGGAGAGAGAAACCCTGAGATGGAGGAGAGGAAGAGCAAAGGGCTTTTCTTGGTCAGAAGAAATGACAATTTGATACCCACTTAATGCCTCATTTATCACTCTCTTAATTATACACATTTTGCCCTAATTCCTGAAGGATTCTCATGGATGAAGGATGGCCTGCTCTCTGCTTAGCTCCTCCTAGCCTAGACTTCCCAAAATTGGCTTCTGCTGAGCGTGAGAATGCAAGAGAAGCTGTACCTGTTAGATGAAGGTGCACCTAGCCCAAAGTGGCCAAAAATAGATGCTGAAGGAAGAATATGAAAATTAGGGCAACCCAACAAGTTTTCTCAGCCCTGCAGCTGAAGCCTCTGCATAACGCTGGAGGAAAGCCTGTCCCAGGGCAGAGCTCTTGCCTGGAAACCTAACTATTTCCATGAAACAAATATGGAAACAGATCGACCTAATTCATCGCCTTGTCTTCAGGTTTTAGCTCTTTTTTTTTTTTTTTTTTTTTTAAACCACATGCTCAGCCTAACCAGTCTGGTCTTGTCCTGTGGTCACTGTAAGAGACAACCTGCTCGAGACTTTGCTGGTTTACATCCCACGTATTGCTTCCCTTCATTTTTTTTCTCTCCTCAACATTTTTTTTGGCCCGACACAGCCTAAAGTCTCCAAGGATTTCTGCATGAGCTTGTTGCCATTACTGCGTGCCTTTCCTTTTTGTTTTTTGGCAGTTAAAAACAGCTTTTCTACTTCATGTACAGCACCCTTCCTCACCTCAGGGATGCTTCTGTCTTGCAATGCTTTTGCCCCTTGGATGCCAGCCTGGGTCCTGGTGGCCCCCTCCAAGCCCCCCACATCCCAAGGGGGCTCAGCCCTGCTTCTGACACCCCTGTCCCCCACCCCACAGCCATCGTGACTCTGGACCCCGACACAGCTCACCCCGACCTTATCCTCTCCGAGGACCGTAAGAGTGTGAGACGTGGGGAAGGACGACAGGACCTGCCTGATAACCCCGAGCGATTTGACTACTGGCCCTTCGTGCTGGGCTGCCAGGGTTTCGTGGCTGGCCGGCACTGTTGGGAGGTGGAGGTGGGGGACGGGGGGGAC
>VYZV01044922.1:0-18534 GCA_013401275.1 Pandion haliaetus | reverse complement strand
TTGTGTTTTTCTTCCCCATGAAATTGAGTGATTGACACACAGGGAAGAGAGAGAAGCTTGAGAGAAATGAGGCAAAGAGAGAGGAAAAGCTCTGGAGAGGGGACCCTGGGGCATAGAAATGGGAAATAGTGGGAAAAGGGTGGTGTTGGGGAATCAGAGTGACAGTAGTAGAAAGGCAAATTTTCCCAAGGTTTGCCTGATTAAGTATAGATGTCCCTATCTGAGCTGGTCACCTCCAAAGCAAGGTGTCCAAAGTTTACCTTTCCACCCCCCCCCAACCCCAACCTCCCAATGGGTGCAATTGCTCTAAACAAGAGAGTTTCTACCTTATAAAGGATCCTGTGGTGGCTAGTTGAGATGCAGAGAACTGCTCTGTGAGTTTCTGATGTCAGGTGAGGTTAATCCCAAGGCTGCAAGGGGGGTGTGCGTCTCACCAGCATAGCACCTTTGCTGATGGGAAGTTTGTGCATGGCAAAGCTGCTCGTGAACCTCAACTCTTTCCTCTCTTCTCCTCCAACAATTGATATTTGAAACCTCCATGCTGTAGGTAATTAATAATAAAAAAACCACATGTTTTTCTCCTCTGTGTCTTTCCCTCTGGTTGGGACTGCCAGTAGACAGGAAAGCAGTGTGACCCATGGCTTCCAGGGATGTCCCAAGGTCACCTGCATGGGGCTTGTGGACCTTTTTGGGTGCAGGCACAGTCAACTCATAGGCTTTGTGCAAATACCAAGAATGGGACTTAGTCAACCAAAACTCCGGTTTCACCCCACCCCTGCTTGAACCTGACATCCAGAAGCAGCAAATAACCAGAGAAGAACATTACAGCATGAAAATCTTTTTACTTCATCTGAAAACCGTAAGACCGGGGAAGCAGTCAGGCTGGTGCAATATGCTGTGGGGCAAATGTAGCTCCATTTGTCAGCCACAGATGCCCCAGTTTGGGGATGACCATTTGGGACACTGACCCACAGAGTTGTTCTACCCTTTGGGATCACTGAGGATGGGAAGAGAGGCCAGAAAGGCCAGCTAGGAATTTAGTAGACAGAAGTCCTCCAAAGTGCTGGAAATAGGGATGTTGGGGACATAAAGCTTGTGTTTGGGTAAGGAGGGACAGCTTCAGGGAGACAATGTGATCTGGGAGCCCTTGCTCCACACCAGGAACCAGGGATGAATACTCTCCCCTTTAAATGAAGCTGCTGCGAAAGTGAAGATCAGGGCTCTCTTATCAGCATCAAAAAATGCCACCTGACCCTTCTCATAGTCCAGGGAGACCCGGACCCTTCTGGGGACCTCGATCTGGTATAGCGGGATACGCTCAAGGGAGGTGAGAGCCCAAAACTGACCCTCACAGAGACCCATAGACCAGAGCTCCATCTCTGGGCTCACAGTGGTCTCTCTCCTGCTCTTCAGGGACTCCCTGGCCACCCCCACAGCCCAGGAGCCTTTGGTTGTCACCTCCACCTCCCAGCAGCATCTCCCTGAGGTGATGGCCTCGCAGCCCAGCACGCAGGGATCGGTGCCAAACCCCTCAGTGGATGGCTCCTGCTGGGCATCTTCCCACCTCACGCTCCTCCCGTCTGCGGACACGATGAGCTGGGGGTGAGCTGTGGATGGATCCAGGGTTACCTTCACTGCAAGGGACAGAGAGCAGAGCATCAAAGGAAATGAAACCATTTCCCATGGCCTCAGGTTCTGCCTTGCTGCTGGGGCAGAGCGGGGAGGTCCTGCAGCACCATCGATCCCATTGCTTGGGATGCTCTGCCCTTGCTGCAGGGGCAGACATTGGTTGCTTTCCCCATCCCACAGGACCCAGGCAAGCATCAGAAGAAGATTCCCAAGGGAGCAAGAAAACAAGCCCTGAGGCAGATGCTAGGAGACCCCTACGAGTTTTTAGTGCCAAAAATGCCAAACTAGGCATTTGTTCCGTGAACATACTAAAATGAAGGGCAGACTCAGTCTTCATTCAGCTTAGCAGCTCCATTGGAAGACATTAATCCATCAACACATTATGGTGAGGATTCCCTGACTCCTTATGGTGTTTTTGCCCCCTCCTCTTCATTGTTTTGTTCAGACATGGCAACATCTTCCCCAGATGACCCTCCAACTCACAGCCCACCCCATGTTGGGCTCAGCCTTCCCTTTGTCCTTCCCACTCCCTCATCCCCAGGAGATGTGGACTTACTCTTTTCAGGCAGCTCAAACATCAGGATGTCTAAAGAAAGGAGAAGAGACATTAGCTGATATAGCATCAATGTGAGCATTAAAATAGAGAGGTGGTTCTGCCATGCTGAGACCACACATACAATTACAATAAAATATGATTTATATTCTAAGTAAATATAATTTATGCTCCCACAGGTATTGCTCCATGTCCCCAGCCCATGCTCAATACCTTGGAAGCTTCTCAGAGTCTCCTCTAGAGCAATATTTTTCTCCCTGAAGTGACCGATTTTCTTTTCCAGCTCTGGAAGAAGCAACGGGGGCTGCTGGAAATTTTCCTTTTCAAACCTTAGAGAAGGAGGATGGAAAGAAGACGTGAGGTTGTATCTTCTCAGAGAGAGACCAAGAAATCCTTTGTGCACACCCATAGCTCAGGGGAGCTGGTGCAGGCTTTAATAAACCTGCTGCACATTTAGTGATGGGTTCGGACACCTTTGCTCAGAGCCTCTGGCCACAAAGCCAAATATTTGACTTCTGGGTGAGGTTTTGTAAAGGCTTTCCTGTACCTGTCCTGTCAAACACAAGGTCCAACCTCCATCCCCAGCCTGGGATGGAAGGAGAAAGTCAAGAAGCCCCATACCTGCTCAAGGTGCCTCTGATGTCCTGGAAGGAAGAGAGGGAAGAGGAAACTCAGTGAATGGGTCTTGGGAGCAAAACACCTACTGAAACCTCAACAGCATGGATGTGGCTTTGGAGCAGGACAGCCTGGGTTTGGCTGCATCATGCGGCAATACCCAGAGCCAGAAAATAGCCTGGACCTAAGTGGTGACAACCTGGCTCCATTCCCTTCTCCCTCACCTGCAGAAATTTCCTTGCTGGTTGCTGACACTTCTCTTCCATCTCCTGGATCAAGGTATCCAGACGAGAGATCTCCTTTGTCAGACTAGTAATGTTGTCTTCCTGCATTTTCTCAATGTCCCTCTCCAGGTCCCCCAGTTGAGCCAACAGATGACGGGCATGGTCCTCCAGGAAGAGACGCAACCCTTCAAACTTGGAGAAGACCCTCTGCCGCTCGGCTTCAGTCTTCTCCTGTGAGGAGGGGACACAAGAAGGGAAGAGGAGGGTGGAGAAGGGTGCAGCAAAATCCCACGCGTGCCAGTGACTGCACACCTAGAAATAGTCAGTGTCTCAAGTATCCTATATTCTTTACATATATATGTATATATATCTATATCTATCTTCACATTCAGCAATTGAGTGCCTGCAGGGCTCCAGGTTCTACCTGTTATCTTTTCCTACAATGCAGTGAAAATTCAGGCAGCATCTGGTTTGGTACCTGGAAAGGGACCCAAGCCCCAAGGCAGAGCAGGATGATCTCCTGCACAGCATCTCACCTAAAGCCAAAAGAGAGACATCCAAACCCCCACCCCTCCTCAAAAACATTTACCAAGTACTCCCAGCTTCTCCTCATTTCAACCTCTCGAAACCCCAGGAGTTTGTCTCTGTCTTCCTTCAGGGCTTGCAGATGAGCCTGGATTTGCCCCTGAGGGAAGAAAATATAAAGACCCCATGTCTCTGGAGATTGAGACAGCCTAAAAAAAAAAAAAATTACTCTGCGGAGGGGATTACACTGTGGTCAGCCCCAGAGCCTGTGTCCCTCTTGGTCCAGAAGGATCCTGAGCTCAAGACCTGGGAATGCTCTAAATGGAAATAAATGCCACATAGTGGAAAAAGCTTTCTGCATCAGCTCTTGCCTGCATTGGATCCTTTCTCTGAGCTGTTTTAACTCACTGATGCAAGAAAATATCCCCTTTATTGACCTCTGTTCCTGCTGGTTTAGAGAGCATCTTGGGATTGGCAGATATCCAGTAAGAACCAGAGCTGGACAAAGGCTTGAATTCTGCAGCGGAGAAAAGGGGATTAAGACCTCAACACCTTCAGCCACAGAGCATCGGGTTCTCAGATGAGAACTGAGACAGCAGAAGCACTGGTGCATGGTCTACGCTGTCATTTTGAAACGGGCCAGTTTGCTCTAGGGGGAAGAGCAGAGGGGGATAATGTTTCTGTCCCCAGCCTACTACCCTGGGTGGGGGTGAGATGTTCCACAGCCTGATGATAATGTGCTGCGAGGGGAACATCAAGTCCTAATGGTGCTGGTCTGGTTTCTAGTGCATGTCTAGATGGAAGAAAATCCCCTTTACCTTGTATTCCTGAACAGCATCCTGCACAGGAAGCATCGTGTGAGCCCGGTGAGCTCGGGACTCCCGGCAGATAACGCAGATGAAGGCTTCATCGTCTTTGCAGAAGACTTTCAGAGGCTCCTGGTGCCTCTCGCATCCTTCCTCCTCAACTGTCTCCCCTCTGGCTGCCTGCAAACTCAACCGCTTGGCTATTTCGAGCACCCGTGCCAGCTCTCGGCTGGGCCGAAAGTTTCTCTCCGGTGCCGTCTCCCGGCACTGCGGGCAGGTGAAATTTGCCGTGGACCACTCCCAGCAGCGGGTGATGCATGGCCGGCAGAAGTTATGACCGCAGTGGATGGAGACGGGGTCTCGGAAATACTCCAGGCAGATGGGGCAGGAGGCTTCGCTGGGGAGCTCCGCGGTGGGACTCGGCGCAGCCATGGGGCCCCCAATGCAAACTGCAAGACGGCGGCTACTTTCATTTTCCTCCAAGCAAGGGAAAGGCGTTTCCCTTCTTGCCACCCCCAGGGTGGGCAGAGCCAGAGCTGAGCCTGGGCGGGAAGGGAGAGAGCGGGTGATGGCCAAAGTCCTCCTGGTTGCATCCCCCAGGGTGGTCCCCGTTCCCAAAATAGCTGGTACCCACAGTCCATACGGGTTTCCTAGGAGCCATAGCCTGGCAGGGAGGAAGGATGGGGAAAGGGAGCCCTGCCAATTCTGAGGGTGAGATCCACATCCTGGAAGGGGGCTGGGCATGGGAGCAAGGAGGATTCGGGGAGGGGGCTTGGCATTGAAAAGAGCGTCCATGGAAAAGGTGAGGCTGAAGGCGGCTTGGAAAGGAGGTTGCATATCACGGAGGGTGAAGGAGGAGGAATGAAGCCAGAAGCGGGGGCTGAGGGGCACCCACGTGGAGTGGGAGAAGGGTCCCAGGATGGGGGGAGGGTCTGGTCCTCCCTTCCACAGTGTATCAATGCTGCTGGCAGGCACGGGGCCAGCATCGGTTCTGCCTTTGCAGCAAACAGTGCCCAAGGTGGGAGGAAAGCAGAAAAGGGAGATGGGAAATGGGACCCCATCCAGCTCCCTCTGATCCTGGGAAATTTGCAGCCACCTCCCCCCACCTCTGTCAAATCCTCCCTCCCTCCCTCCAGCTTCAGGCGTTAAACTGCTCCCACCTTCTGCACTGCAAATCAGGATCAATGCCCAAGTCCCAGCTTATTAGCATCGTATTTCTCCAGGTAGTGATAGGTGCCAGCACCCCAGGGATCCCATTTCCAGCACAAAAGGGGCTGGATGCCCCAGACAAGAGCAACCTCATCCCCTTGCTCCCTGTTGGGAAGAGCTGCACTTAGTCTTTACGTCCCTCTGGGAAAATCTTGTCTGCACCAGAGGGGCTTTGAACCTCTTTAGCATTTGAACTATCCTTTTGAACTGACCCATTTGTAGCTTTGGCCATCACCATCCTGCCCTCTCCACCTCTACACAGTCAGGCATCAGCCAGGCTGAAAACAAGTAATTCCTTTCCCAAAGGACCTATTTTTCAGCCCAAACAGTTCCCTCATCTGGCTGATCCCCTGAAAGCAAGATCTACAGGAAAAAGCACACTTTTCCCTGCTCTGTATTTAGATTTAACCCTGAAACTGCGGGAAAAGGCGGCAGGAGCAAAAACATGCAATGCAAAGAAAGGAGAAAACTGAGGCAGGGTGGTTTATGCCTGATGGTTATTTGTGGTTGTCCCCAGCCCCATATCTATGCCTTGAAGCAATTAAGCAGAATCCCACAGAAAACCTTTGATTACTAATTTTCTTTTTCCTCTTGCACAGAGGCATTGAGCAGATGTCTTCCTGTCTTCCAAAACAGAGCCTCCAGCTCCCTCTTGAGACCACACTCACTAATAGTCCCCGTTGATTACCTACAGCCAATTAAGGGCTTGTTTGCAGAGGGGGTGTCATTATTTTTAACCTGTCTCATGTTCAATCCAGTTTACTGCATAGACAGCTGTAATGCAAGGCTTTAGTTTTAAAAAACCGCACCAAACCCAGCTTTAGGAGCTGAGCCAGGTTATCCACAAAGTCAAATCAAGCTTTTAGTGAGCTTTGCCTTAAGGTTTAGGTTTGATATTGAGGGAGGAGGATACACTTGAGTGCTCCATGGTTCCCTTCTTTATGGCTTTTTGCTATTTAAGATCAAGTTCAGCATCATCTAGACATGGCAAGTGATGCTTTGCCCACTTCTCATTCTCTCCCTTAGCATAACCCCCACAACACCCAGATTTTCTCCATCCTGGGAGAGGCAGCACCAAACCTCTGCTGAATTCTCTTACTGAGGGCACCGGAGTAATGAATCATGAAGGGATGGATCAGCAGGGTCCACAGCCAGGCATGGGTGCTTCTCCAAGGCACCTTGGAGAAGGACCATACCCCAGGACTGAGCTTAAATAGAGACCCTGGACCATGGGCAGGGAGTGGGGGGGTCCCAAGTGGAGCTGTTTAGGGGAAGTAATGCTCATCAGTGCCCCCAGGGCTTGTCAAAATCAACTCTCTTAGCTGGGTTTGGAGATGCTTTTCCAGGCACATCAAGCTCTGCTTCAAGCCCCAAAGAGGCACAGCAAAGAGCAAAGCTGCTGCAGGCAATTGCTGGGAGATTACTGTGATTATGCACCTCACGTAGGTAATTGGGGACCAAACGTGGCTTTTGGTGCTGGAGCAGAGGTGATGATGCTGCCAGCACTTGTGGGACAGCAGGAGGAAGAAGAGCAGGAGAGAAAGCAATGTCCTAAATGCAAAAGTCGAAGTCAAGCAGTCCCTCAGGGGTATCCATCCCAACACCAGCGTCTCTGCACGTCTAATTCCCCACTAAATCAACCCTTAANAAAAAAAAAAAAAAAAAAAAAAAAAAGTGCCTTGAGTGTGAAACCGTACCACAAGTTTCAGTCTGAGTGTTTGTGTGCGTGGAGCTCTGCACCGGAAAATCATGACCCCCCAAACCACTTGCAAACAAATAACGGCAGATGCGTTTTTTACTGATGTTCTCAGAAAACCTGTCACTTTGTTACCCGGCCTCAGCCCAATGCAAATAAGTCCTGTTTGCTTCAGCATGCAAAGGCCTTTGGACCGGGAGCAGCTCATCCACAGGCTGATGGACCATGGGACTGAGTGATTTGGGGGTTTCTTGTCTAAGTGGAAGAAGAATGATGTTGCTGTCCCTCCAGAAGAGCCGCAGAGGGATGGAGGGGAGGACAGGAGGTCATTTACCACTTTGGTCTTATGAATCCCAATTTGGGATAAGGTCTTGGTGGATTTGGAGGCTCGTTGCTACAGCCCGAGGTGAGGGGCTTTGCAGGAAAACCAGGGATGCTGAGGCTTTTAAAAACTAATGCACAAAAAGCAAGGACAGGCTCGTGGGGTGAAAGCACATTTATGCAGGCAGATACCCAATCGACTGTTCAAGATCAGCGCAGCTGGAGTAAAGTGACATTGCAAATTGAAAAGCAGCCATGGGAGGGGAGATTTCCATTGCTGGAAGGATGTTCCTGAAATATCACCCATTTTCACCAAAATGCAGTGTCTGAGGGCTGAAGGAAGCTCTCCTGCAGAGCAGTGGGAGCTTGGGTGAAGGAGAACCCATTTCTGAGCAGACTGGGTGAGGGGTATGGCTGGTCATGAAGTTATTTCACTTACAGGATGGAAGAAAATCCCCTCCTTTCCTTAATTGCAGGCAAGCTTGGAAGAAAAGGAAAATTAAAGGTAAGAAGGTGCGTGGTAATCGGCTGCTGCGTGACTCCAGGCTCAGCCCTGAACCATGAAAGAAACAGCATCCTGTTTAAAAGGAGAATTGAAAGCAACAGTAAAAGTATTTATAGCTGCACGTACACACACAGAAACGAGGGCGCTGGCAGGACAGTGGTGAAGCCGGCAGTTAGGTATGCTAAATAATAAAGAGGCAAAATGAACAGCGATGGATGTGTCTCAGTGGTTTAACTTGAAGAACAGAGACTTACTCATGGCAGGGGGCTTGCTTAAAGTCTATTCCCATGGCCGTGCCCTTCCATAAATAAATGAAAAGTGCATTTATTAATGAGCAATGAAACCAGGCTGGTTTCTGGGTGCTGAACCCCATGGGGAGGCTTGGGACAGGGACTATCTCTCAATTTGCCTGGGTATTTTTTGGGGGGTGGAGGGTGATACAGAAGCTGCAGGTGGATCTCTAAAAAGCCAGAATATTATGAAGGATGTTTATTTCCCATTTAATCTCTTTTCAACCCACTGGGGTCCCTGGGGAAAGGGGGTTTCTCCCTTCCCCTCTGCAGCTGCTCAGTGCAGCATTTTGCTTGGCAGTGCTTGCAACCTGGAGAAAAACCTGGTCCATCTCAGCAGTGAAACTCCTCTGCCACTCACTTTCACCTCCCCTGGGGCCCGAGACACCTGCAGGAAGGGGAGCAGCCAACGGGCAAGACCAGCCAGAGCGGAAAACGAAAGCTGCCCCATCATCCTCACTGCCAAGACCATGGCTGCAGACAGCCCTGCTGAAAGTTTCCGCGACGAAGCCTCCTGCTCCATCTGCCTGGGCTTCTTCCAAGACCCCGTCTCCATCCATTGCGGGCACAACTTCTGCCGGGCGTGCATCACCCGTTGCTGGGAGGAAGCCGAGGAGAATTTCGCCTGCCCTCAGTGCAAAGAGACGGCCCCGCAGAGAAACCTGAGACCCAACCGGGAGCTGGCAAAAATAATCGAGATAGCCAAGCGGCTGAGCTTGCAGGCAGCCAAAGGAGGGGCAGGGGGTGAGAGGCTGTGCGAGAAGCACCGGGAAGCTCTGAAACTCTTCTGTGAGGAGGATCAGACCCCCATCTGCCTGGTTTGCAGAGAGTCCCAGGCTCACCGGGTCCACGCCGTGGTCCCCATCGAGGAGGCTGCAGAGGAGCACAAGGTGGGGAGGTCTCCATGCCTGGTGTGGGGATGAGGGAGGAGGAGGGGACCGGGTCAGGGAGCTGCCCTGTGGGTTGCTCTGCTTGCAGACATCTGGATTTCTACCCCTTTCAATCTGCTTTCGGCATCTTGGCATGAGCATTAGATTACAGCTACCCCACCCTGCCTGCTCTGTGCTTCCCCTTGCTTATATTGCTGGTCAACCCGACTGTCTTGGAGCTGTCATTTCCATATCATCATGGTGTGTCCTCATACAAATCATGCTGGGAAGGAGCCCAGGAGATCATCTAACCCAACCTCCTGCTCAAAGCAGGGTCAGCTATGCCGTCTTGGACATTTACAGGAGAGAATCTGGTCTTAACGGTGCTGGCGTGCAAGGCAGGGTTGGGTTTTCCAGCATGTCAATGGTCTGGCCTCCAGTTTCACTGCATGCTTGGGCTGTTTGTTGTGAAAACTGATTTTGCTGAAGGTGGGAAGAAGAAATTTGCTCTTACCACAGATGTGTGAGGTAGCCCTGATCTCACTGCACAAGGGTGATGGAGGGTATGGTCTCCCTGCCATCAGCTGGCTTGAATGTCCCATCCAGGCTTCGAGGTAGTGATTCAAAGCACATTCCTTGGCAGATGAACTGAGCAAACAGCCCGCACTTATAAGCTTTGGGTCAGCACTGAGCACAGTCTGAACCTGAGCAGATGCCAGCAGGGTCTCCCCAGTCATTTAAAGCTCCTTTTCTGCCAGTTTGGTTCTTTGCCTGAGTCTTTTCCAATCTATGCCATGAATTTCACCCTGGTTGTTGGAGAAAGCAACCTGCTCTGGCTGCCCTGCTCTCCCAGAAATCAGGATTTATGAATTTCCAGAGCCATTTATTAAACAGGGAAGAGTCTGAGTTTGTAGGAGATAAATCTGGAGAGGTGGGATGAGGGTAGGGGGACGGACCAGCTAGAGGAAGAAAATGCACCAACAAGGTGTTTCTTCTCCACACAGGAGAAATTCCAGGCTCACGTGCAGATCCTGAAGGAAAAGAGAGAAAAGCTGCTGGGGCTGAAAATGGCTGAGGAAGGGAAAAGCCTGCACTTCCTCGTAAGTGTCTATCCCTGGGTGGCGATGGCTTTCTCTCTTTCCTTTTGGTTGTCCCTCTGGCCGTGGTGATGGATGTGGAGACATGAGATGTGCCATGGCCAAAGATCACATCTCCATGGTCCCTTGCACATCCATGGGAATGTCCTCTCCACTGGGGTAAGGTCTGGGCAGTGGTGACAGCCTGTCCCCAGGGTAGATTAAAAACACTCAAATCTTCCTCATGTTTCCTGCTCCTTGTGTGTCTTAGTACGCTGGGAGCATGTGTTGGATTTTGCCAGGTTATTGTTGATATTTTTGTTCCTTGGTTTGCTCACAAGTGGAGCACATTCCCAGGTTCCCCCTATTAATACATACAGAAAACAGGAATCACCTGATTGCTTCTTTCTTGCCTTGTTTTCCCTTTCACTTACCTCTTTTGCTGACTAATCTGTTTGTGGTTTCATTTTGTGTCTTCCCTTGTTGTTCAAAGGTCTGGAGCATTTCGGGTACAAAGATTACAGTCCATGGGAGACGTCCTTTGCCAGCAACTTCAGCCTAGAAATGGCAAAAAAAATTGTCGTAATTATTCCTCTGCTCTGCAATGGGCACTGGAATTTATGGCTGTGTTATAAGTCATCACATTAAATCTGCTCCGTTGCAATTTTTCTCGACCATTTCTGTCCACAGCCCTGCCTCTCCCTTGCGTGCATCGTTTCTCATTACAGGAACAAGTGGAAACGGAGAGGCAGAAGGTTGTGTCTGAAGTCAAGGAGCTGCATCAATTTGTGGAGGGACAGGAACATCTCCTCTTGGACCGGCTGGCAAAGCTAGACCAGGAGATCATGAGGAGACAGGAGGAGAACATCAACAGGCTCTTGGAGGAGATCTCCTCCATCGGCGAGCAGATCCGTGAACTGGAAGAGAAGTGTCAGCAGCCAGCATGTGAATTCCTTCAGGTGAGACCTCAGGCCCCTCTGAAGACCGTTGGCCTTGACCACCACTGGTGTCACCTGTCCAGGAGTCAAATTAATTCTAAATACTCCTTTTAAGGTGTATCTTTCAAAGCTTTTTTTCTCTTTTTTTTTCCCCATTATTTTCTTCAGTGATCACAAGCATGGCCCAAGTGTTCACTTGAATATTTTAAATCAACCACAGTCTGTTTAAATCACTGTCTATTCACATGGGTATGGGATTCATCCATCTGGCTGTACATGTCTACATCCAAAACAATTGTCCAAGTTCCTTTGTATGCAGTGGAAAAACAACAGGCACTCGTCTCGTCTTTAGTTAGTCATCCAAACCCATCACCTGAGCCCATCTCCAGGCTCTGGGTAACTCCTGATGTAAAATGTTCAAATACGCTGAAGCAGTGGTGTGCATTAACGGTAATAATGCCCATACTGCAAAAGTAAGGACATGAAAGGTGGTGGGTGATGGCAGGAGGCTACAATAAGCTGCTCATCAAGTGATGTTGCCATGACTTCACCTAGCTCCCCAGAAGATCTGCAAACACTGTGCAGGCAGATCAGTATTAAGGGACTCATTTTAGACCCATAATTTAGACAGAGCAATGCCTTGAGCTGCCCGAGATCACCCCACAGCTCTGCGGTAGCTGCTTGTTGTTTATTATCAGGCTGACTTTGTTCTGACCTAATGCTCCTTCTCTCATCTTTCCCTTGTAGGACAGCAGAAACATCTTGAGCAGGTTTGCAGCTCCTTTCATGTGTTCTCGTGATGCTAATGTTGTTTATCTCTACGGTGGTGACACTGATGGACTCTGAAACCCCAGCCACTTATGATCCCCATATGCTAGGGACTGTATAGACATATAGGAGACAACTAGGACACCCCAAAAGGTCCAAGTAGGTTGCTGAAGACCAGGGAAAGGTATCAGACAGGATGATGGTACCTCCAGCTCTGCTGCAGCTTCTTCTCTATAGTCCATCCAAAACTACCGATTACTGGAGGGCTTTCACTCCCCACCCTTGTGAACCCATCAAAAATTAAAAGCCAGCAGCTAAAAATATGCGGATATTTAAACACTAAGGAGTGCATCCAGGTGGAAGGGAATCCAGTATGAACTTCCACCCCTATAACAGACCTCTTCGGACATGGATTGAGAAGGTGGGTTACTGGAAAGACAAAAGTGGGCAAGGAAAGGCTTTTTTTTGTTGCCTGCATTTCCCTTGATGTAGAGCACTACTAGTCATGACAGAAAGCCTTTGCCATCCCAGGACTCTTCACTGGTGTTTGGGAACAAGATAGATACGTACTCTGGGTCAGCAAACCCTTCTCTGGGAGCTCATTAATGAGTGCCCAAGGACCAAGCCTTCACTCTAGTCCTACTATTACTTATTTCTTTATAAGAAATCCCAGTTGAAAATCGGTCAGTGCATAATGACAACTATGAGTGAAGGAAGTATTATTAGAAAGGTTTTCGTTCTTTCCAGGCTTGAGATGGATGGTTCCCAGAAGCCAGCAGAGACATCGCCTGAGCTGGGAGAGAAACCCACTGGTCCTCCTCAGAAAAATACTGCCCTCAAAGAGATGCTGATGAAATTTCAAGGTACAGAGAAATTGGGAAGGAGAGGGTTTGAGGTTGTGTTAGGTCAGCCTGCAGCAAATCTAAGGAAGGAGATCTCAGCTAGGTAGCAGAAGTCCTGGTGAAATGCCGTGGAGAGATACTTCCAACATACCCTGCAGAGCTGTAGCCATATTAGCACAGCAAGAAGCAATTGCCTTGGTTGATTATGAGGGAGAGGGCGAGTTTGCCTCCCAGCAGAGCTCGGGGAGCATGGTAACTGTTGGGGTGCTGTGGGACCTCACGTAGGGTCAGTGTCACCTTTGGAAATCACCTCACTGAATGAGACAAAAGGTGAAAATTGCAAATATTTCCACATGGGAGCTTAAAAAAGGAAAGTCATGGGACACCTGAGGATTTCTTTCCTCTTTTCAATGGCCTGGAGACTCCCAGCAAAAATAACCACACTTCAAAGCCTTACTTTTACTCTAAATCAAGTTCCCTTCATGCAGCTGGCTGTCTTTTCTACTCTTCCAGTCTTGCTTGTGGGCATAAAACCATTACTGCTCTGCTCCAGCAAACAGGGACTGGGACCTGGAACATCCCAAGGGGAAGATGGGGAAAACATGACCCTAATGCCCTTGAGGAGCGAGCTGTACCTGTGACGCTCATCTTCTCTTTGTCCCCAGTAAGTCTGACGCTGGATCCAGAGACGGCGCATCCTCGGCTCGTCCTGTCCGAGGATCGCAAGCGGGTGAGATGGGAAGACACTCGCCAGCCCGTCCCTGACAACCCCAAGCGCTTCGACTCGTCTCGCTGCGTCTTGGGCTGTGAGGGTTTCAGCACAGGAAGGCATTACTGGGAGGTGGAGGTGGGCGATGGGGAAGCCTGGGCTGTTGGAGTGGCCAAGGAGTCGGTGAGGAGGAAGGGACGGATCAGCGTCAACCCCAAGGTGGGGATCTGGGCGGTGGGGCAGTGTGGGAGCCAGTACCAGGCTCTCACCTCTCCTACCATCCCCATCTCCCTGCTTGGTGCCCCCAAGGTGATTGGGATTTACCTGGACTATGAGGCAGGGCGAGTGGCGTTTTTTGACTCCAATAACGAGGCACCAATCTTCACCTACCCCCCGACATCCTTTGCAGGGGAGCAAATCCTCCCCCTGCTCTGCCTGGGGAGGGGATGCCAGTTCACGCTCTCCCCCTGACCCCCCACAGGATAGCATCTGCTCAAGTCTCGCTCGCTGGGGGCTCGTCACCCCAGAGGTGGCTTTTGGGAGCATGAAGAATGTGCTATCTGGGATGGAAAATTCTCCTTTCTCCATCATTTACATTAACGAGAAGCATCGGTTGGTTCAGAGCTTGTACAGGAGAGGGGCTGCTCTGCTCCCCCCCAAAAACCTGCCTTGCTCTGTCATTGGGTGGCTCTGCTGGCGATGCTGCCCTGGGTGCATCCATGCCCATCAACCCCTTCCAAAAACCGCTCTGACGGAGGACAGGGATAGAGCTGAGCTGAACACACTCTGAGCTGGTTCCCAGTTTCTCTGCCTCCACCATCTCCGACTGATCACGCATCCCTGCTGTTTGCTGGACCCTTGTTTTAGCTCACTGAGCTTTCAGTTGCATGACTGAGCGTAGATGCTGTGGACGACGATGCAAAAGCCTGGAGGACTTCACGATGGCTTCAAGTTTTATGTGGTCTGTGGCAAGGTGGTAATAATCTAGTCCAAGGGCAAGATAGGCAAGGCCTGATCTGGTGGAAGGGTACTTTAAATCATCAAAAGTACTGGCATCCCTGGTGTGAGCTTGTGTTGGATCACTGCTTAGTGCTGTGTGATGTCTGCACCTTTGGACAATGTAAGGACTCACCTCTCCGTACGCAGCCATCCCGGCTATGGTCCCTCCAGGGTCAGCAAAGAACGGTGGCAAATCATAATTTATCTCATCTAGAAATGGCTCAACAAGTGCACGTAGGAGTATTTACTTCTCTCCTCTGATTACAGAGGGAGCCCAGATTAACTAGATGGCGCGGAGACGTGTCTCCTGCAGATGCCTAAAACCAGGAGAAATAAATCCTTCCCAAGGCAGAGTTGGCTTTAACCTCTTATTGAGCAACAGCCTCAGGCTGAGCTGTTGGCTAATGAATATTTGGGGGGCATAAGAAGAACCCAGGGGGGATGGAGGGTGTTCATGGGAGCATCTCCCAATGGATGGACTTAGTGTTTTCAGATATCCAAACTGATTGTACGGATGCGCCTTTGATCACTTGAAAAGCTTTGTTTACCTCAGCTGCCAAATGCAAACTACGGAAACAAGAATAAGAAATTGCCTCCTGCGCAGCCTGGTGGTGTGTTTATTTTGACCTGGCACTTCAAGGGCAGCGAATGGGAACCTCTGCAAAATCCCCAGCTGGGCAGAGCAAGGCTTTCTGTTAGTGATAACCATTCCTGCATCACACGATAGTGCTTCTGCTTAAGAAGGAGTTTCAGTCTTTAACTCATAGTTAGGAGCCAAACTACATCTCAGGGGCTTGGCCCTAAGTAGCAGCAGATGATTGAAGAAGTTCTCGTAGGCCTCCACACACCCAGGTATATGCAAAACCCTTCTGGGAGCTGCCGCACGCCCCACAATTAATTTTTTCTTGCATGCAGAGAACAGCCCTGCCCATTTCCTTTGCATATGCAGGAGAATTCACCGCATGAGCAGCACAGCCAGAGCTTCTTGTCGTGCAACGAGGCAGCACGCCCCAGGGAGAGCACGTCCAGGATGAGCAACTCCCAACTGGTTCCCAGTAGCGAGGTGCATGCAAGGGGAGCAAGGGGTGGCCCTTGCTCCCTTTCCCTCCAAGGAACACCTGGATGTGGGTAAATCTGATTGCTGGGTGGTGGAGAAGTGCTGCCATTCCCCGAAAAAAAGCCATAGGCTGGCTGCTGGGACAACCTTTCTGCTTGAGCTGCAGGGATGAGGTAGTGAGGACAAGGGAAAAAGACCGAAAATAAACGAAAAACAGGTCAGAGAAATACAATAATTGGTCCTGCCTGTGATGTGTGTGTGTGCGATGACTTATTTTCGTCCTCCCTGGTGGTCTAGTGGTTAGGATTCGGCGCTCTCACCGCCGCGGCCCGGGTTCGATTCCCGGTCAGGGAAGATATTTTCTCCCCCACCAGACCCCTGTTTTGGGGGAAAAAGCCTTTCATATTTCAACAAGACGCCCCCCTAGAAACATTCCTTACCGCCTCTTTTTGTTCCTATACCTTCCCACGCGTGTACATCTGCCTCAGCAGGGCGTCCCCTCCAACCTCACGCAGCAGCCAGGCATCCCCAAAGCCACTTGGCAGCTTGCTGCAGCCCAGCCGTACCTCTTTTATTTAGCAACCGGTATTCTTTAGTTTTGTACGGGTGTTATTTACTATTTGGAAATTTTATTTAATATGGGTAGCAGCGAGAAGTATTTATGCAAACCATGCAAAAACATGGGAGAAATTGGAAAGGCAGTATTTTCGGTGGGAGGGGGGGGAATTAACAACCCCCCACAAAACTAAAACAAGGAAAAGTTTAAGTGTTTCTGCCCGGTTTCGAACCGGGGACCTTTCGCGTGTGAGGCGAACGTGATAACCACTACACTACAGAAACACTCTTGTCATTTCTTCCTGCTTGCCCGCACTCTGCCTGCACCCTGCCTGCATTTTCCGCCCTGCCCAAATCGGGCTCCGACACCCTCTAAAACCTCCTCCTTCGAGGGCTGCTCCAAACCCCACCTTATTTTGGGGGACCGTTCGGGTGATTTCAAGAAAAGAAGCCGGTTTCACCACCGGGGAGTGCAGAAAAAAAGGCCTCAATTCGGTAAAAAAAGGGGGAAACGAGCGCTTCTACGCTTTTCCCACGCCACGGTGGGACCCGTGGCTGGAACAAAAAACCCAGTTTATTCCATTTTTGCGATATAATCACAGAGCGCCGGGGTGGTTTCGGCCAGAGGGAGGGGCACAAAGGGGAAAATGAGCTTTCTTGTAAGAATGAGCCCCCCCAAAAAAGGTACCTGTCAGGAGTGGGATTTGAACCCACGCCTCCACACGGAGACCAGAATACCCAACCCCGGGAAGGCAACGCCTTGAGTCTGGCGCCTTAGACCACTCGGCCATCCTGACGGCGAAAAATTTGAGCCAGAAAAGAGAATATAGTGATGCTAAAAATTATGTGGTTTGTGGTTTTGTTTCTTTCTTTTAGGGTGATAATCAGCGGGGGGGTGGGGGGCGACGTCACTGAAAGTTCGGGAATTATTTTCAGCTGAATGGTGGTAGCGTGGGAAAAAAATTAAGCGCCCAACGTGGGGCTCGAACCCACGACCCTGAGATTAAGAGTCTCATGCTCTACCGACTGAGCTAGCCGGGCTCTTAAAAAAATTTTTTCTGTCTTCATTTTGGTGCGGGATTCTGGTGGTTTCAGCCCCTCTTTCCTACCCGTGCTCGGGCAGCACCCAGCAGACAGATTTTTTTTGTTTTGGAAAGGCTGAAAAAATTTCCCTACCCGGGTCCTGCGATGCCATTTTGGCATTTATGCAAATTTATGCGATTTCTGGTCCTGCAATTAAAAGCCCTATGAAACGCTTCCCGCTTAGACAAATAATGGCGACAGCAGCAGGAAGGTGGAATTCCGTGGGAAGGCTCTATTTTTTCCACGCGTGGTTTGGTACCAAAGTGGGGTTAAGGATGGGGATACAGGTGAGGGCACGGGCAGGCTTTAATAGGCATTTACTGGGTTTCTGTAGTGTAGTGGTTATCACGTTCGCCTCACACGCGAAAGGTCCCCGGTTCGAAACCGGGCAGAAACAAGCCAAAAATATATCCCTTTTTTCCTCATTTTCATGAATGTTGTGGATCAATATTCCTCCAAACCCTAGAATGGCACTGCTTGCAAAAATCTGCATTAATGGCCCAAGTACCAGAAGGGGATTTATTTTAGTCTATGCGTTAATGTTTTCCTTGGGGACACGGTGACAAGCGGGGTGAAGCCTGGAGCCTCACCCCATCGTGGAGGTATCGCTGCTCCTGTCCCCTACGCTGGGGACAAATGTCCTTTTTGGGTAGGAATGTGCAAAAATCCGTTAAAGCATCTGTATCCCCCAACAGCCGCCTGATATGGGGAAGGGGAGCAGAGTAAACACTCTCATACACTCAGTCCCACCAGACAGTAGGAATATTATTCTTGCAGAAACAGCTCGGCTGCTTTAATCTTCTATGAATTTGGTATTCCGTGTTGTTTTCTAGAGAAAGACTGAAATCCAGCAGAGATGTGAAGGAATTTATCAATTCAGCTTAAGTTTAGAAAAGATTAATTAGCTTTTCCCTGACCGGGAATCGAACCCGGGCCGCGGCGGTGAAAGCGCCGAATCCTAGCCACTAGACCACCAGGGATCTGATACCTACTGCAATTTTACCAATCCCATCTTTTATCTCTGCGCTTTTAGATGCACCGAAGTTGCTGCCACTCATCAGGCCGAGAGACGCTGCTTTGCTCTGCCCTCAGATTTAATAAAAAAAATAGGAAAATTAATTAAAAATAGCAAAATTAATTTCAAAAACCCTGAATTAATTAAAAACATTTGTTTGCTATTAAACCAGCTCTCCCTGGTGGTCTAGTGGCTAGGATCCGGCGCTTTCACCGCCGTGGCCCGGGTTCGATTCCCGGTCAGGGAAAGT
>VYZV01044920.1:0-10407 GCA_013401275.1 Pandion haliaetus | reverse complement strand
CAGTGGCATGTTTCAGTCTTGTTTTAATCTACCTAATTTTGCTAACAAAAGCAGGTAAATATGCCAAGACAAAATAGCTCTGGGTAAGCAGTCTGATAGGTAGTCTGTGACATGGCTGCTATGCTGTCTTTTTATAATGCATCTGCGTGGAGATGTCAAATTATAGTTGCACAGACAACTTTGCCATTCTGCAGCTGCTAAGAAATGTTTAAATTTTACACACTCATGAAGCTATAGTTTCAGAGTAATTTTTGAAGTAACTGTATTGAGAAACCCTCCGGAAGGACATTTAGAATGCCCTATCATAATCCTATCTAAGCTACAGCATTGGTGACGATCACTTACCAGTCGTCCGAGGAAGAAGGTGGGACGATTTTTTCCTACCCCCCACTGCCTTGTCTTTTTATATTCTTCTCATGACTCCATCCAGTGTATTTCTTGCCATGACCCAAGCACCTGGTGTGGAGGCTGCTTTCAGATGCTTATAAAGTAGCTACCAGTTGTTTCCTGAGTTTGCAGTCTGGCTTCTCACACCCTCTGGGAGCTGCTTCATCCTTTTAATATGCTTTCTTTTTGACAGTGCCTCTTTAGACCAAGCAAGTTATGACTCAAATTGGCTATTCCAGTTGGAGTTTTGGCAATGCTTGTTTATCAGGGAGACCCATCTATTCTATTCATCAGCCTTGAAACAGAAGATTATAAACTTGAACTTTTTAATCATGAATAAAGCAGAGGTGATGTTCAGTGGCTGAAGTGCTTGATATCTAGAATGCTTGAAATCATATGTGTTTGTTTTAAATGTTGCGATGTCTTGGCTTTGAGCCCTTGGGAATCCAACAGACTGATTATGTACACTTGCAAAATCTGTCCTTGAATACACAACCGAGTCATAACCCAGCCCTCAGTTTTTAAATCTAGTTGTGGTTCATATAAGCACAACTGTGACTTGAACCACGCAACCGTGGGAGATTCAGCTAATGAAAAACATGTATAGTCAAATCCTTTCAAAAGTGAACACAAAAATTAGAGAAGAGAGTGTGATAAAGTTGTGACTGCGTGCCCATCCAAATAGTGTGCTACATCTGCTGCTGTTAGTCATTCTCTGTCTGCCACTGTTGATTTAAAGCATTCTACAAAGGAAATTGATATAATTGTTACTCTTTAGCAGAAAAACTGAGGCACACACAGGGTGTGTGTTACTTGAGAAAGCCCAGACCAGCAGAACAAATTTTTTTCTTTCATTGTGCCCTTTGTACTGGTCAATATGCCTTCAAATGGCTATAATTTCACCAATAGCTATAATAATAGTAATGGTCTTAATTCTTTCAGAAGTAAAAAGTTGAGGATAGAGTTGCTAATGGCAGATAGTCAACACGTCATGAGGAACATTTACTAAAGTATTTCCTGCACAATGTAAATACTCAGTTTCAGCTCTAGTCTGCCCTCAAATTGATAATGCACTAATTCAAGGTGAAATAGAACTGATTTACAGGAACAAAAAAAGTGAAATGGTTGGTAGGTGTAATACACAGGGTAGAGATTCAAAGTAGCAAAAATGTCAGCTTATGGTATCTGTAAAATAGCACTAAACAGTTCCTGTGTACTTTTGGAAATGTTTTTGTACAATAACAGATGTCACATGGAAGGTCATGATTGAAACCATGTTGCAGTGAATGTGCTGAACATACCTGAATTCTTTTCCTAAACACAAAGACAGTGAACCAAATCAGAAATAGTTCAAACAGAAAATGGAATAAGTAATAAATGGATACATATGAACAAAGAAAATCTACAATATGCAGATTCAGAAAGTGATGAGTATTTGCACGGAGAAAGGAATTAGAAGAAAACAAATCCTCAAACCTCAACTCCTGCTCTGAGGAAGGATAATTGTTCAAGACACAAAATTTTATTTCTGCTGTCCTATGACTAGAACATGTTCTTCATGAGATATGAGACGCTGAGTTACAAAACAGCTGGTTTACCTCTGACTTCAAAGAAAGGAATGCTTACATATTTCTGAAAGATTGGCATTGACTATCTTGCCAAGAAACAAATGAAGAAACTTGAAGAAATGGCATTCAAGAAGTAGTATTTCTGAAGATATGTCTTTGTTCTCAATGCAGCCTGTCATACTCATGAATAATTTAATACTCATGACTTATTACTGTGGTGTAACTGTTACTTATAAGTCAGAAAAAAATGTGCTAATGAGAAGATTACACTTTGCATTGTCCCTCAGAGCTCAGACCTTGAAGTCAACGTACACTCATCACCTTAGGAGCCTTTACTACTTGGTCCCAAGCTGAGACAGTGCAAAGGTGACAAATATAAAGTTTGTTTTTGCAAGGAGTGCTAGGGAAACTGTAGGTAATGATGTGGCATTGACCAAAATGCCTATATTTAAAGCTGATTAACATGTTTTCTTAGAGGACCCTTTCTCCAAATGTGTATAATTTTGGGGAGGAAAAAAAAAGCACCATTTAAAATTTTTTATGCCCAATATCTGTCCTGGGTAAAAGCAGGAAGAAGAAATGGGTTGCTTATGAAAAAGCATTCCTGTAATCACCAAGTGTTCCTAGTATCTCCAAGTGTTTGAGCAATGGAACTTGAAATCTGGCAGGGAGGTTGCTTTAATAAGTGGTAAGCTCTTTATCATGGCTGTTGGAAGCTAGGAAGACAAGGGAAGTAGAAGAGAAAATGTGGTTACTTTAGGGGAACTTCTGTTTATAAAGTTTATATACCTATGGGTATACCTTACAGAAGTTAATCCCCAAATTTTGGCTTGCACATCTCTGAAAAATCATAGAGTCTCTGAAAGCTTCTCTATCGATGTCATGGCTCAGCTAGTGAGGGTGGGCCTAAGAAAGACCCTCCACATCACTGACCCTCCCAATAGCTAGGGGTGGCACTGGAGCTAGGTACAGGCCCTTACATAAAAGGGCCTGAAATTAAGTCTCTGATGACAAACTCTTTTATAGTAATGTGCCAGTAGATGGCAGATGCAGTGTAGGGGAAGGACAAACCAGGGACAAAATATAGGGAAAGCAGGACAGAGAAATTAGATGCTGGAGAGAATGTTTTTGCTCAATTCAGAGAACTGTCCTTTCCCTGCCCACAAATAGAAACTGTTTACAATTACTGGTATGTATAATTTGTAAAGAACCATGTATAGAAGGAAGGGATTGCTTAAGAAATTAATTAAAAAATTAAAAGCTAGAAAAGTAACATAGAGATATAGAAAATGGCATCCTGCATTGGCCCATCTGTGGTCCAGTGGGTGTGAAGCCAGTGTTTGCCATAGCAGGCAGCATCAAACTTGCATGCAGTATTTCACCCTCTCCACTGATCTGATATACTGACCACGAAAACTTTTCCAAAGCACAAAAGAATCTTCTTTCAAAGTGTGTGTGTTGGGGGGTGGATTGTGGATAGACCAGAGTTAAAAGGTTATCAAGCAGAGAAACATTTTTGAGAACAATCTGGGCATGGGAAAGTCCCTTTGAAAACATATTTCACAATGCTACTCAGAGGAATTAAGAGAAGGGAAGGAGGCAGAAAAGAAAATCAGGAGGAGTGGTTATTTTATGAATGCATATTTTGCTGAATGATTGCTTTCAGCCCTGTTGTTTTAATGATTTGTTGTGTGTATTATCTATTGTAAGCTGTGGTTTCTGGTTTCTAAGTTGGTATGTTAACTAGGGATCACAGGTCATTCTCCTACACATGCAATATATTATTACTTATAAATAAATACCAATCGCTTAAGTAATTGAAATAATTTTTTACAACAAATCATAAAATGAACATGGCTTTTTGTTAATGTGTGTTTGGCAATTTAATATATCTGCTAGAAAAACATACTTTGTTTTTACAAAATGAGATTTATTTCATTTAATAATTTGCAATAGTTGTAGGTCAGGAGCTTTGAGTAAAACCTTGCATTTTCACAAACATTGCAGGAGTATTAACACTGATAGTTTCCTATCAGACTTGTGCACCTGGACTCAAAACCAGAAACATACAGATGAGGGAACATTTTGTCTTAACAGCAAAACTCCTCTAGTAGATAGGACTACAGCGTCTTGTGCAGAAGTTAATAAACAAAAGGGTTTTGTATTGAACAGTGGTTAAAGGATTCTCCAAGAACTCATATACTTTTCAGCTCATGTTTAGCCTCTTTTAGTGCCCAGCTTATTAACAGATAACTTTTAAACCATCTGCAGTAAATGAGAGTTCAGTTAGTGAGACATACTGACCTTTCATAAGTTTGTCTCTCCTGTGAGGAGTTATTGTCACCCTGCTGGAGACCGTAGTGATTATCACCAGGGTTACCACTCACAGGCTGAGCAGGACAGGCAGATTAGAATCACAGGATCACGCAGGTGGGAAGGGACCTCTGGAGCTCTTCTAGTCCACCCCCTTGCTCAGGTCAGGGCCAGCTTTAAAGATGGATGAGATTGCTCAGGGCCATTTCCAACAGAATTTTGAGTATCTCTAAGGATGGAGGTTCCACAGCCTCTCTGGAGAACATGTTCCAGACCACTGTTTTATGGTAGATTTTAAGTTGATATAATTTGGTAGTGCTGCTGAAAGAATCACTCTTACTCTATTTCCCTGCTTGTTATTCCACAGCTCAGCAGTGCCCTTACCATGTCCTGGCAGGAGTATTTGTTCAGCTCCATGACATATTGGATCTGGAAACTGATCTGAATTAAATTGGGAGTGACTGATCTGGTTCATTGTGTAACAGCATGAAGTGTCATGCTGGCACAAAGAAGGAGGGAAGAGAGGTGGGAGGAGGTTCAGAAGCCAGGCTGAGGAGGGGTAGGACAGCTTCTTTCTTTTGATGACATCTGCTCCTGCCAGCTTGAAGTGTTTGTGAAACAACTTTAATGAGAGGAAGCAGCACAATAATGGATTACAATGAATTTCTACTCAACAGGAAAGTCTAGAGTGTAAATGACTGATCTGTGATTCTTTAGGATTACTGACAAGGTGCAGCTCAAAAAGTTTTAACTTAGGCTGATTCTTGAGGTCTTCCTTTCAACAGTGCTCTGAAGTGCATGGGGAAGCATGAGTTCTGGAAAGTTACATGAAATTAAGGGTACCTATCACAGTGATCTTTGGAGATGGGAGGCTGTCCTTAAGGCACAGTGTTGTTTTGGGTGCCTTTATAATCCTGGTCATACAAATAGTTAGAACAGCTGTGCAGTGTATGATTTACTCACTGTTATTCCAGAATTTTTGTAGCAATGCTGTAGTTGAAATAGCTTTGTGTGATTCAGAGGACTTCCATTTCACTGTGCCAGCTTGTCTTTGCCAAGTCTGAATTTTGTTTGCCAACATCAAAAGATCTTGTAACCTGGATTCTCAGGCATATTAGGAGCTTCTTTTTTGCAAGAGACATTTCTGTAGAGTAAACTAAATCAACAGTGTGTTCAGCATTTGCATGATAAATATCAGGTGAGAATTTTCAGAAATCTGACTTCATTTAGGGGAAGTTTTGGCAGATGGTACAAGATTGTAAAAATAGCTCATAATTGTAGCAATATTCTTAATATTTATTTAATTGATTCCTGGCTGAACTGTAGCTCAAATGAATTAATTTACTACATGTCTACCATTTTCACTGTCATATGTGAATCAAGCAATGGGATCAGTAAGAGAAATCCAGAAGGGCTGGCTGCTTGAGTCACGACAGCTGAGTATGGTCATCATACAAAACACATAAAATCATTCTGCTAGCTTTTTTGGTGGTAATAATTTCAATGCTATATGGCAAAATTTATGTAGTACTTTGCTAAGTATGGTAGAACAGAGAAAGTGCTTCTGCTGTACAGGGCATACATGAAGCAGTTTTGATTGTTATGGTATTATAAGCTCAGCTTTCACATATGGTGCTGTCATATCCAGAAAGTGACTGAAGGGTCAGAGTGGATTTCTGAATTTCTGTTTGTTGCTGTTTCCAGATAGAAATTATTTCTTATTTTGGTCAAAATAATTTATCTGGGTTTTGTCTACAAAATAAATGATTACACTGACCAAAAATTCTAACCTGCATTGTAGAGACTGTATGTGTCCATCCTTATGGATATTAGCTGAGTTTGGCCACATTTTCCAAAGAGTGTTACTAGGCCTGAAAGAGATGTCAACAGCACCTGGTGTAGAAGATGTGAAATTCAGCAGCGTCTGCTGCCACCTTTATTCATTTCTGGGTGGATGAGAGGAGTCTTTGTAATTTAATGGTATCTTTGGATTTGTTCCCAGTTCCGCTTTCATTGGAATCAGGAATTTATATATCTTTCCTCTGTCTGAACAACCTTCAGAGTTCTGTGGGAGCTCTTTGTTAATTATGATACTCTTGGATATCGGTGATCTATTCTAAGACTTTTGCAAGTGTAATTCTTTAGCTGTCTCTTTTTCTATTGCCACCAGATATGGCAACTATTAAGAAATAGTTAATTGGGCCTGTAATTTTTAGAGGAAAAAATGTAAGGCATCTGTATGGACCCACCGAACAGATTCCAGTCCAATTTTTTCATCTTACTTGGTTCTGAGACTTCCGTGTTCTCAGAGCCTATAAACAGATTGCATGCTCTTCCATGCTGCAGGCAATCCATTCAGGATATCTATCTTTTTCATTCTTGTTGTATAAACCAGGCTTTTTTCAATCTCTTGGATAGGGCATTCTTCTTGTGGCTCATCTGTAGTTGCCAACCTCGTGACAACAGATCGAATGTTCATGAGTGTATGAGCGATAACTGGCTTTCTGCACTAGCTGTAAATCCTTGTCCTCAGTCCCTGCATGGCAGGTGAGTGGGCATCTACCAGCAATTCAGCCAATTAATAGTATGCCTTAATCTTGTGTAAACAGCTGGAGCCATTCTTCAGTCTCCCATCTTGGGAGAACTGAGCTGCTGCTGCCTTTTGCCAGGATCACCTCTAAGGCCTTAAGATGTTAGGTGTTTCTCAAATTGTGGGTCCTATGTAGTCCTTTTACAGATTAATTATGCATCTCTGTACTTATACACAGGAATCTGCTTCAAGAAAACAGGACATGCATTTGAGCTAAAAACAAGGTGGGAAGTCATAAACATATCTGCAGCTAGCTCTGCATTCAGTACTACAAAGCATTGCAGTTGAGACATCTTTCCTAAATGTTGCTATATGGATTCAGTGTGATTTTGTCAAGTGAAATAGCCTCAAAAATCTAAAATAATCTTGCTTTCTTTTCAGATTTTATTACTATGTACAGAAGCAAATTTCATATTTAAACCCATATTTGGAGATGAAATAGAAAAGAAAATGCAGTCTTTCCAAATAACTTGCAAGATAAAAGATGAAAGATAAAGACAAAAATACATTGTTTTCTTGATTATGTGAAATTGAAACCTTAAATAGCCAACTTATTTACAAATCCACAAATCAAAAAGTAATGCTGAGATTTTGATGAGCTTGCCTCATAGAGCTCTATTCAGTGACTCTGAATATGCTGCTCTGCATGTTGGAGTACTGTGAGAGGGTAGAGAGAAAGATTTCACAAGAACTATCATGCTAAAAACTGTAATGGTGGGTGTGGGTGTTTACTGTAGAAACTTCTTTCTGTGACATTTATATTCTGTGGAAGTCTTTATTGTTAGAAAATCCTGAAAAGTATTAATGACATTTAGAATTAACAATGGCTGCTGTGTCAGGTTGTCACTTCAACTTGTTTGATTTCAGGACAGTAGAAACACAAAGGATAATCCCAGTTTTCTTCTTCCCATAATTTTTGCATGTTTCCTGGGTTTTTCAGTTTGTTGCCCCCCCACCTCCCCCCGCCCCAACAGTCTCTCACACGTGTATTACCAGTTCCTTTATTCTGCCTCAGACCTTAGATCTGTCATCATTCTTAGCCTGTGTGCCTATGCATGATAGTGGATTACCCCACAGTGCTCTATACCAAGGCTGTAGTATGATTAATATTTCCTCTGGTAGTCATGCCAGTTTAAACTTTCCCTTAAAGAGATTTGGCTGATAAAATAATCTAGGAAAATACCCTACAGTTGTAATTAACTCGGCTCAATAACTGAATATGGCTTACTGTGTGGCCACAGAAACAGTTATCCTGGAACAACTGAAAGGATGGAGTTGGGGAAGGAACAGTAATGAGGACCACCAGTAGCCAAAAGTGTTCATCAGTCTGCCTTCAGTCAGGTTGTCTGTCTACTGAACCGCAAATGTGACTTTCAGCCGGAACAGGTGCAGTCAACAGTTGTGTTCTAAGAGTGATCGTGCTGTATTTTCAGCTCGGGCATACCAACTTCGTTTATAACCTTTAGCAAGTCATTTACCCTCTGTTGTTTTAATCTGTAAAATTGCAATAATGAATTATGGCTGTGGCAGTGCTTTTACCAATGGAGATGCTAATGTGAAGACACAAAGAAATGCCACAGAAGATAATAAGCACTAGATATATTGTAGAATTTACCAGGTTGCATGGAGAGTCCCTGCAGGATGGTTAGTTGTATATTTTATTTAATGCTTTTGTCAGCTTTAGCAATTTCTACCTCTCCCTCTCTTGACAGCTTATTCCTGCTTTGCCTGTATCCCTTTGGAGCGGCCAATTCAGTTATCAGATGAGAAAAAAGAATACATTTTTTTTGTCACATTACTTTTCAGTTGAATCAGTTACTTGACCTGGCTTACTATACAGCCTACAAACAGCTATTATGGCAAAACTGAAAGCAGCACAGAAACAGATAAAGACATTTGGGAACAAGAGCTGCATATGTTGCTGCTGCTTCCAGGAAAGACGTATTGAGAGCCATACCCTCAGTGGCTGCCGAGTTTGAGAGCCAGACCTTTGAGCTACCGTGAACAATTGTTCCTTAGAAAATCTGTTAAATTCTGCAGCTAGAGGAAAATGGTTGCCTAAAGGATCTTCCCTCTCCTTACTGCTTCTTGTAGCATACTTTGATAATTTGTAATACTCAAAGCAACCACTTAAATGACTGACAGAGTCTAGTAGTGAGCCCTGTGCATGGTAATGTGATTGCAAAGAAGAGAAGTCAGTATTACAGAAGGAGTAATTTCTGAAAAGAATTAGTCTAAAAACATAAGATGTCTTTAAGTGAGAGAGAAGGACTAGATCCATGTAGGATTATAATCAGGCAATTTGAATTCCAATTTAAATGAACTCTAGGTGATTGGCATGAAGAGGAAGTCAGATCATCTGCTCTCAGGCAGTGTGTAGCCTCTTTGGAAGCTTAAAATCAGTTAACATAATAGTTTTAGAGCATGTACTGTATTGTATATATCTTCAATTAATATCTGGTATAAAACTCTTTTTATACATAGCTTCTCTGAAGATACCTTATGCAAATTGAAATGCCTTATTTATTATCTTTACCCTTAATATACTTTTTAATAAACTATAAAGAACATTTTTGTTTATTTTGTTGTGCTGTACAATTCTTAATGTTGATATTTCTATACAGCTGAAATAACTGAAGTATGACCTCTTAAGTGTGGGGAAACCAACCACAGAGTTAGAAATATGTCACATATCTATTCTTTCATCAAATTCTATCTTCAGCAAGAGTTTTTTCCACGAGTATCCTGAGGAGCAGAATTGCACCCTAATATGTTATAACCTGCTTCTGTGCCTGCCACTGGCGCCAAATAAATCATGGTAAGATTGCCATAGACCTGCCAGATTATTTTTAAAATGATTGGTCTCTAAGTAGCTGTAAATAAGACTAATCAAGATGGAGATTTTTAATCATCTTTTCATCCTTCAGTTGGTTAAGTGATATGTCCATACTAAACTTGACCATTAGCCAGAAATATTTAATTTATGTGGCACACATGACTGAACTGACTGGGCCAAATATTGCAGTAATTGCTGGATAATCCTATGTTTTCTGGTTTGTCAGAGCTTCTCTGGAGACTGCAAATTCTGCTTGGCTTATTTAATCACTATGCAGTTGTCTTTTAGAAGCCTAGTAATTTCTAAATTATTATTGTGGTGTTTATGTATCTGTGGTGGGTTGATGCTGGCTGGACACCAGGTGCTCTATCACTCCCCTCCTCAGCTGGACAGGGGAGAAAAAATATAATGAAAGGCTTGTGGATTGAGATAAGGACAGGGAGATCACTCGGCAATTACTGTCACAGGCAAAACAGACTTGACTTGGGGAAAATTAACTTAATTTATTACCAATCAAATCAGAGGAGAAAAATGAGAAAATAAAACCTAAATCTTAAAACACCTTCCCCCAGCCCTCCCTTCTTCCCGGGCTCAACTCCACTCCCAATTTTCTCTACTTTCTCCCTGCCAGTGGCACAGGGGGATGGTGAATGGGGGTTGAGGTCAGTGCATCACACGTTGCCTCTGCCGCTCCTTCCTTCTCAGGGGCAGGA
>VYZV01044919.1:63017-82406 GCA_013401275.1 Pandion haliaetus | reverse complement strand
GAAAAGATAGGATGAGAGGAATTGCAAGTATGCAAGGTACTCGCCACTTAGAGAATGAGTCCAGTAAACCAGTTTTTGTTCAACAGAACAAGGAATCAACTGCACCCAGACCTTTCTTCTAGCACTATCTGTGGCCTATAATCTGGAAGCAGAGAGCTGCTGCCAAAGTTTGGATGGGTACCAAACAAATAACGAACCTTGTGGGCATGAATGATGTCTGCCAGCACCTGTATTGTGCAGGATGCTACAGCAAATGATAGCACTGTATGTAAATGGTGGGAAAATAACACTAACAGTTAATTATTTTTCTTTTTTTTTTAAAAAAAATGGATGTTTTGTTAGGCTCTGGTTTTGCCCATGGCTGTTACATAAAAGCTGCAAATGTAATTGCTACAAGCTGTTTATTTAGTGTCTGCTGGATTATTTATTTGAAAGCAGTTTTTATAATAAATATCCAGTATGACATACTGTTAAAATTTTTCCAGAACTTCTAAGTCCTTTGTGTTCTTCACTGTTGTATTATCTTTGTCATGTCAGGCTTTAGAACATTTAATGCTATTGACTCAGCATAATAGAGCCTTTGTTTTGCACTCAACAGAATATTTTTACCTTGTTTGTGACTACTGGGCTAATAAGAGTGGCTTCCTGCATTTTGCAGTCTCCCTTCATCCAAAATGAGAGTAAGGGGAATAGCACTGAAATGAAAATAAACTTTGCATTTGCTTACATTATTCAAAACTTAATGTTGCAGTGAAACACAGAAAAAAGAATTGGTCGTAAACCTGACAGCATTAACTGTAATGAAAAGAGGTCTGTTTAAAGGAACAGAAAGGAGTAGGACTTGAGAGAGACTAAAACACATAGCAGGAGGCATCACACTATCCTCCGAGAGAGGCAGCAGTGACTTTCTTCTTGGTTCTTAAAACTTTGCCGACACCCCAAACCACAATAAATAGGGCAATGATCATAAAAGTGATTCTACCCTCTGCATCCTGCTGTGTTGGGCGAGTCAGCAGAGCATCCCCGTTTCTTCCTAAAAGTTTCTAGGATTTCTTAGCACATCACATCAGTGCAGGTTAATGCTGCAGATAGCTTCATTGTATCTGCTTGGTGCACATTATTATCTTTCAAGGACACAGTATGTACAGCTATAAGTTAGAAAAAAGTAGGTAATTAAAAACTCTTTACAGCCATCTATATCAAAGACTAAAATACATCACCACAGCTTTCCTTGTTTGAAATGATGTCAAAGTATTATGAACTGGGGACTCGGGAAGACCTGAAACTAAGAAGCTTTTTCAGGTTTTGTTTCAAGTTACTGGTAGAGTGCCAAGGTTTGGTATAATGCTGTTTACATATTTTTCTACAGTTTGTTAAAGGTCTCCTATGCTGTACATTCTAAGCTTTTTTTTGTATGAAAGCTAATATTTATATTATTTGTGCTACAGAGAATCTTCACTACAAAAGGGGATATGGATGCCCTCCACAAAAGGAGTATGATTTTTATTTAGAAAGGGGATAGGGGCAGAAATACTACTTTAAAGTAAAGGATAGGAATATTTCTGCAACGTGAATTTAGCTAATGTTATACCTGGTCTGCAGTACTTGCAATAGATGAAATGCTGCCGTGAGGGGAAGTACCCAGAGAACGATTTGCAGCTTCTGGCACTTCTAGAAAAGAGAAAGAACAACATATTTAAGTTTTCAAAGTATGTTTGTTATGCTGTAAGAAGTTGATTTGTTACAAGGACTTTGGAAGATCTGGAAAGGCTTGACATTTGCTATCTCACAGGAAAGCTATCTACTGTAAATGGAAGCTATCTACTGTAAATGGATGGGCCCCATCTAAGAGCCTGGGACACTTGCCTGCTCAAAAGAGAAGCCTTGCTTTTAAAGAGAGAAACAGTTTGGTTAACAACAGCTTGCTTAACAACTTGGTTAACAGCCAGAGCTGGACTTAATATGTAAGAAACTCCCCACCACCACCTAAGTGAATCAATGTCCGCAATAGATAAAGAAAATGCAGGAACACAATGCAAAAAGCACTCAGTCCAGTATGAGAAGTAGTCATATAGGTGAGGGAGTCAGGAAAACACATGTAGCTCAGAGATAATTTTTCACTGATTTAGTCCAACTGAAATGTTTGTATATGTATGCAAGAAGTCTAGGCAGCTAAATAGAGAAGCAGAACTATTTGGAAAGGTTATGAAGCTTAATTATAATTGTAATAATAAAGCATAGTAGAAAATAGCTATTAGGGCTGAAATACAGATGTTGAAGAGTTTAAGAAATTAGAAGGGAAATGGTTAAGTAGTGTTGCATAGTAATGATATTCTATAAGTATGGAAAATAAGTATAGATAATTGTTTTCTGGTAAAACAGAATCCTGGTCAAAGATAGTACAGGTGTCTGCTCTACGTACTTGTGATCAGAGTTGGGTACAGATCAATATCATTATACTAGAGATGATTGTAGAAATTTGACTATTACTTATTCTGTTATTATGGGAAGTTTTATTTCCTCTTTAATTATTGAGGGAAAAAAAATACTACTAGGATTGTTAGCACTTACCTATTCCTGGACATGATACTTTGCAGACTGCTTTATCAAATCTTCACTAATATATTTTTGATTTAGACTTTGGTTTCAGAAAGCAGTAAGAATGTTAGAGAGGAGGTCATACAGTGACTCAGAATTTAAAAATTCAATTGGACTGGAGAGCTCCAGACCCCTGCATGAAGTAGGTTTAGAACTTTTTTTTTTTTTGTAGTAAAGATGCAACTGTCTGGAAGCTGCATTCCAGGTCCAGGGGAAACATTGCAAGAAGCAGTTCCAGCTCTCAATGAGTGAATAATCATCTGAAGAAGGCTATTCAATACTAAGAATTTTGTTTTTTATTTCAAATTTTGACCGACCGGCTGCAAAAGCTACAGCTGAAAAGTACATTGTATGAATAAAGTAAGAATTGCCAGAAGTCAGACTGAATTAGACTTTACAAAAGGAAATTAAAATAAATAAGAGATTCCTTAGCTGTGTAAAAAGGAAAGAGAAATGGGGCTGTCTGCAGTAAGAATTTTATTGATTTTAAAGATAATCTAGGAACTAAACCAATAGTAGATCTGGTACAGAAATGGAAACTTCCACAACCAAATTGGAAGCAAAACTCGAAATAGCTTTGTACAATTGAACTGGTGGGCTCAGATAATCTTTATCCCAGAAATTTTAAAAACTGGCACATGAAACTGCAGGACTGGTAACAATTATTTTAAATAAATTTCAAGTCAGGGTGGTACCATATGATTAAAGAATACCAAACATAACTGCTATACTTGAAGTGGAAAAAGTGACCTGAGCCACAAAACACAAGGCCCTAGGAAAGAATTTGAAGAAAAGAAAGAACATTAATATTTGGAAGTAAAGGTAAAACTAGCAAGAAGAAGTCTGAAATTTACCCAAGTAGATAAAGTGTTATAGCTCTTTCATAAAATAACAGAGTTCTGCAAAGTGGGAATGTGGTAGTGTACTTACTCTGGACTTCAGTAGAGCATTTGATACTGTGCCATATGGGAAATTAGTACTTTTTATGAAGGTGAAAGCACTAGGCTTGTACAGTGACAAGGAAGAGATGGCAGGTTATGTTGAAAGGACATTAGTGATTGGGAACAATTGTATCTGTGATTAAGTTGTTACTAGACCTGGCACAGAATAGAGCGTGTTAAAGAAAGTATACTAATCAGAGCATCGTTTAGCACCAGATGACCTCGAAGAATAGTTACACTTTAGTAAGAACTTATGCTACAAGTTGAAGCATGTCAGTTGTGCAACAGGAGCAAACTGGAGAGCATCAGCCTATTGCGTGACTATGACCCATTATTACACTTCCACAGCATAGGAGATGTAATTGCAACACACATCAAGCAAACATTTGCAGGAAAGAGAGAAGTACCAGTAACAGCATATAAGCTTAAGCTACACCACACGCAGATTTCTATCTGCATCATCCATTTACAGCGTGAAAGACACGTTCAGACTAAAATATGGGCAAAAAAGGGCTTGTAGGAAGGTCAGACAAGTGTCTGCTAACAAGAGACTAGAAAATTTTAGATCTAATTTACACTTCTGTGCAGACAGTTCATATTACCTAATTTGTTTTTAGCTGCAAACTGAAACAAAGTCCCTCTTTGCAAGTATTACTTACAGAAGAGCTTTATAGTGTTTGCCATTATAAATATACCTTTTTTTTTTTTTCCCCCTGTAGAGAAAGAATAAATGGCTGGATGCAATAATAATCTCTCCGGCTTCTAGGCAACAGAAGCCTGGAACAGCCCAGAAATGTCATATTTAGGGTTCTTCTGTGGCAAGGAAGATTGATGGAATCTTTATGATGGGAACTGGCCCAAACTGCCTTTGGTAGAAATTTCCAGTAGTCACAAATGGGAACGAAGCACCCAGTTTCCGTTGATTTATACAATAACCCCGACATACTCCCTTAATTTTACTAGCTGAGCTAAGCCCCTGGATACTTGATCTCCTGTTTGTATGCATGTCTCTAAGACAAATGTTAATTCCAAACTAATGAATATGCATGCATCTTGAAATAATCTTAATTCAAAGATTAATTTGAAATTACAAGTTAAATCACATTGTAATTCAAAATCTGAGTTATACTTACTTGGCAGAATTGAGGACTTTTGGAGCAAAGGCCTGAAATAAATATCAAGAGATTACAGAAAGGTCTGAGGAGATCTAACCAGTTCTGAAAATATTAAAATTGTGTATTTGAAGCATGCAGTGGTAGAACGCGTTCCATCTTACCCATTTGTCCTTTGAGAAGTAAAGGCCAGATACAGGTATTTAAAAAAATTACATCCCACTAGTACTGACAATTAGAAATTTAAACATCTGGTTTAAATCTTCATCACCTAATTAGAGATTATATCCTCCCATGCTTTTTGGTGGTGGTTATAGTGTTTGGATACATTTGCCATGTTTTATTATTTGCTACTGTGAGGCTTCAAGAAACACGACTTTCAAAAAGCAACAGAATGCTAGAGAGAAAACAGTGTTCCCCTTTGAACTTCTCACAGCTGTGTTCAGACCGAGCAGTAGGAGCTGGTGCACTGAAATACTCAAAACACAATGAAAAGAGATTTTACTTTTGGGCACCACTTGGAAGGGGTGGAAGCAGAAGCTCTTGGCTGGAACCTCGTCGTCGTTCTGCTGCTGTAGGCTTTTCTGTAGTTTGGGAAAACAAATTGTAGAATCAAGATTTCTTCAGAAATATATTGTCCCAGATAAGACAGTCACAGTCATTGAAGGAGGGCTTCTTTTATTATTAGGACTTTTGGGGTTTTTCCTTACATGGCAGCTTGCCACCCTGCTGCTTTCTTTATTAGCTAGTGGCATACCACCAAACTTCTAGGCAAATAGCTACACTGTGAACGCCTGTAAGAGCTCAGTGGGACGCTTGCCTTCTGAGAGGCAAGCTGTGTGACACGGGGGAGGACACTGGGGCAGGGTGCCTACAAGAGCTCAGCCGGAGGAGGTGCGGCTGGCTGGCTGCATCTTACCCTTGTGTTAGACAGCAGCTCCTGCTGAGTTTTTGCCTGGAGGAGGTGCTGCCTTGCACAGAGGCAAGACGCATTTTCCGCCTGTGCGAGGGACTGGCTCTTGCCAAGAGTCCACTCTGCGTGAGGTGGTTCTGGCCGAGTTCAGAATGATGCGCTCACGCTTTGCCTCCCTTCCCCTTTCTCCACTTTGAGGACTACATGGCACGTTGCTGGTCCATTATGTCGTACGTTACCCTGCCAGTAACCTCAATAGTTTTACTGTGACTGCTTTTGGAGAACAATGATATTCAGTGCAACTAAGGCTGGCCAGATCCAGTTCAAAACTGCTAAAACCAAACTGCCCTCAAAACCTAGAATAAATTGAATGTGGTGTTGTTTGTTTCATGTTTTTAATAAAAAGAAAATTAAATTCTGATAAATGTCAACTTTTTCACAGCAATGGAGATAATTTACCTTCATTTGCAGTTAAGGTCTCTCTGGAAGGTAAACATGGTTTCTGCAATAAAACAGAAGGAAACCAAATATTAAATAGCATGTCACTTGTACAGCAAATGTTTATCTTTTCATGCTTTTTGTGAAATAGTTTACATTTAGAATTGACAGCATCCTGAAGGGATTAGAAGGTAGGGACATGGCCACCCTGTGAAGAGCCTCTAGTTGTATGACCTTGAAGCCTGGGATTTTGCAAAGTAGATTTGGAAAGAATCCCAGTTTGTGTGTTTAAATAGATGGACANCCCCCTTTTTTTTTTTTTTTTTTTTTTTTAACTGCCATCAGTAAATTTAGGGTGTAACAAATGGTTCATTCTTATCTTAAGTTCAAAAAATGAAGAGTCCATCCCAAATACTTGCAAATTAAAATTTGAATATTTTCATCTTCGTCAAGCTGTGCTCACAAATGTCTGAACACATTTCTTTTTACTGAAAGTTAAACTGTCAGTTTAGCTCACAGTAAAAACTTGCCCAACCTTCCAGTTTCAATTTTTTTTCCATTTTGAAACAATGATAATAAACTGTCAGTTTTGAAACATTTTTCAAATTAATTTCTTTGAAAGTTTCAACCAGTTCTCTCACTTTCTTCCACAAAAGTTTGTGGGATATTTTTCTAATGATGAAACATTTACTGACAAACCTCTGACAAGTTCTGGTGAAATCCCACATCTTTCTTGAGCTATTGCTCTTACAGTAAATCCATGTTCCCCATATACAGCCCTGTATATTTCAGGGAACACTTCCGAATGGCCTGCGTTCCCATGAATTTCTCATTTTATTCAGTTCTTGCACTGTGTTTATTGTTACATCCTAAAGCACTGAATCCAAACATCCCTTTAATAAAATATTTTTCTACTGGAGCTTTCTCAATGCTGCTTAGTTCAGATAACGGCATCCAAATATTTGCTTTCTTTATAACTCTCCCCTATTCTTTTTATGCATTTATGTTGTGCTCAAACTCATGATAAAATTAAGTTTTACAATAAATTAAAAATCACCTGTAAAATTATCATTTGATTATGCAATTACAAATCAACTTACTGGTGAATTTACTGCATTAGAAGTTTTCTTTCTGCAGTTGGGAGGAAAAACAGAGTGTGGTTACTTAGCAGATACATGAATTCTTTTAGCAACTAAGCATCAGGTTCATCAATTGCCAAGATATTTCTGGCCAAGATGGGATGCATCTCCTTACTGGATAGCTGTAGCAGTTGCGGGGTGGGGATAAAGAAAGAATGGGGGTATTAGATGCAATGTGTGTACTCCAGAAAGGTACTTCTTATAAGAAAGGAAGCTACACTCTGTCCAATACTTAAGATGACAACTTGGACGGGGCAGAAGAGTTTTAATGAAGAACACAACTTTCTACATTTACAGGCATGCACATGCTATTGCTGCAGCATGTGACTAAATTAAGCAAGCCAGCCAGCATCTGCCGTCCAGTGGCAGGCAGTGAAGGGCAATGCCACTGGCATACAAACACTATTCCTTCAGAAATAATGAAATAATAGCTTGCCTTTACCTAGTCAGGATATCTTTCGTGAACAGCAATAAAAATTACTCCTGATTTCTGACTGCCATGGGCAAGGATAGGAGTTAGCTCCTAACACACCTATTAACCCCATCCCCATCAAAGAAGTAGTTTTATTATTTTTTACTCACAGGCCCCTTGGTAACGGGGATGGAGCTGCTCCAGTGGGAAATCTGGATTCTTGTGTGTTATTGAAGCTATGATCTAGAGGTACAAACAACATATTTAGTATGCAATATTAGCTGTATCCGAACAGTGGATTTTCCTCACTGCCATTTCAGTGTTAATGTAATAAAAGTAAAAAATATCCATTGGTTTAATTTTTGTCTTAACATGTTTTCACTCTGATTATACTAGAAAACAGTTCAGTAACATTTCTTGCTTATTGCTGACTGTTACAGATAAAATTTACACTGACAAACTCCACTACATGCTATATTAAGGTCAATGGTGACATATTGACAATGAATCCCTCTCATATTGCCATGTTTTCAGTAGAGAATACTTACTTTCACCATTATTGTTTGCTTCATGGTCCTGTAATGGAAAAATATGTTAGATTTGATAAGAAGCAATTAAAAAAGGAATTATTATTAAATGGGAAGTGCATAAATAAATAGTCTGGTCGTGGTAATCTGTAGTAATGTTTAAAGAAATACTTGTACAGAATGCATATAATATCCAGAATATTTTTCATCAGCTTTTATGACAGTGTTTGAAAAATTTTAGCAAACATCTATCTGATTTTGAACATTCTAATAACCTTGAGATTGCTTGTAGCATTGAGAAAACTGGCCCTGAATTTTACAGCGAGACTTTTTGGTTCATGTTTCATTTCTGAGCTGGAAAGCAGAAATTTTGCAGCAGATTTGAATATAGTAACAACACATCTTCCACCTAACAGAGGATACTGAGTAGACTGTCTTCACCATGCTAGAATTGAAGCCAACTCATTTCCTGGCTTGTTTTGGAGATGCTTTTGTTTGGCTCCCACTTCTTGCCTTTTAGGGAACCAGACTTCCATATGATAAGTACCTTTCAAAGAGGCACCAGTTATTAATTTGTCTATCTTCATCCACCAGGTTAATGGCTTTTCACTAATGTTGGTCACAGATGCATCCATTCTGTGGTTGGAGAGGTGTAATCTATCATCCAACAGTTGAGGGAGTGAGATGTGGAGAAATTTTTCGCCCAGTGAGCCCAGGCCTTTGAGAGGAACAAGGGTTACAGTTCTGTTAACGCGATCACTGGTGGTTAGTGTTGAGAATGGATTGAATGGGGCAGCAGTTAACAGATGTTTCAGTTATTGTTCTGCCTTGTCAATGTGCATAGTCAGGGGTGGAAAGGACAGCACAGCACTAGACAAACATGATGCTCATTACCATGTTTTTCTTTAAAACTGTAAGGGCTGGCCACACAACAAGCAAAGACCCAGAAATTTGGACTGTGCTGCGTAACTCTTTCCTAGGCCAACTCTTGTGCCAAACCAGGTAACTCCTGGGTACCCAGGAGCTGAATACACCCATTGTACAGATGAGCATTTGGGAGCTCCATCATTGGTGCTGTAACTAACTCAGTGTGTGGCCTCAGCAAAACAATAGTCTCTCTTGATTCTCTGCAAAGCTAGGATGATACCCATCTCGGAGGTAAGCTCTGAGAATGAATTAATGGAGAGGTTTCAGCTGCAATATGGCACTTGAGTCTGTTGTGAAGCAGGAGTATTCTTGACAGCACCGATCAGAGAGTGGAATTTCTGTCCAACGTTCTCCCGACAGAAGGATTTTTTTCCTAATCTTAAATTGGTAGGAAAAGTTGACAAATCAAACCATTTCGTAAAAGAGAAATCCTGGATTTGGCACCCCTTAGTAATTGTTCAGGATCTTACAGGATACAGATCTAAATTGGAAGAATGTTGTGATAAGGTGGAAGGGCAACTAAAATGCTGCTGCTGTTGTATGTAGAGGTGTGCAAACCCTGCCCTCCCCAAATACTTGGTGTATTTAGAAATTAAGGATCAAAAGTAAGACTATAAGATGTTCTTATACAACCTGCATTATGTTATCATAACATCTAATGCTATGGTATGACCCCAAATCCCTAATTTTACTATGTAGTTATTGGTAGACTGATTATTTCTTAAGGACAATTCAGAGCATTGGGCTGGGACAGAGTTTGATGCACACAGTTTTTGGCACAGATGCTCATGCAGTTACTGTCACCCTCTTTCTTGGTAGTTTGCTCCTCATGCGTACCCCTTCTTGTGCTGGCACAGCTGTTAGTAGAGCTATGGTGCAGAACAATTTATGGAACTAACCTAGCTGAAAAAGAACCTTTTATGCATTTGCTTTTGCCCATTTGCTGCAGTTAGACAAGTTTCCAAGTAGTTTGCTTCAGAAAACCCTTGTTCCAGCACAGTGGAAGGGACAGACTAGGAACAAGAGTAGAAGAAGAGGAGGAATTACTTAAAAACAGCCGTAGGAACCCAAAGCTTGTAATTACTCCTTCATAGACTGCATTTTCTAGCGATACTGGTTACTCAGCCTACCCAGTGTGACATTTTAGAAGTACTCCATTTTCAGAAAGTATTAATCATTCATTATCTGGGAGGAATGAGGCTCAAGGAAGGTGCTTCAGACTGGGCAAAATAGCCCATTGCTACTGAAAGTAAGGTTCCTGGAGTTCAGCTGGTATTTTTTTAGTATAAGAAATTATTTTTGTGGACTGAGACATATATCCCGTAAAACATTCGAAGTTTGTCTTGGATCAATACAGATGTCCAATGTACCTCTTTTGTCCAAAAGATTAATAGCCACAATTACAATATTAGATCAATCTGACATTCAGAGTCATCTGCTCCTGTTATTTAATCCAGATAATAAAAAGCATCCATCTATTCATATATATAAAACACAGAACAGCCCAAGTTTAACACATTCTTTTATAGTGGCACATTAATTACTTACTGTTTTTGGATGAAGACGATTTCTGGGAAGAGGCAAAATATTTCTGGAAAATATACACAATAAGTTGAGTAGGATGTACTTACTTAGTTGCTTGGCTCAGATATGCATTTCACGATCTAGAGAGGAGGAGGTCTGCAGTAAATGGATTTAATTGCAGCTATGCACTGCTGCAGTGGTTGTGGTGATGCTGTGCCCTTAGTCTAGAACTACTGTAGAAGAGCTTCCGTCCTGGACCTCAGGTCCCCTGCAACTGTGCCCAAGACCTCACCAAACACCATAACACACACAGTGTTGTAGATGCCACCTGCTCTTCCTGGGGCATATGGCCTCTTTTGTAGAGTGATGTCCTAGAGATGAGACAGTGGTTACGAAGCAGTTTCCTACGCTTCTGGGGACACAAGAGTGAAATAGGCTGCATACTCGAGTTTCCTTTGCCTCTTTACCTCCAGGGACTTGGAATATAAATCATGGATTTACTGTGTCTAGTTTCCCTACAAGCAATCCTGTGCCCCATCCCCTGCAAAATATCTCATTTGCAAGGTGCAGAGATGGGTAATAGGACTTTACACTGGCTTGCAGAGATGTTTTACCCCTGCACTGTATCCCTAAAGGGATATTCCAGATAATAGTACCCATTTGACAAACTGGCTTGAATACTTAAGTTTGCAAGGAAATGAGACCTTTCAATTCTTAACTTGTCCAACATCCCTAGCTCTTTGTGTGCCCTGACAACTGCTTATTGTCTGAAGGCTACACAATAGAGATGAAAAAAATTTTGTCTCTGCTAATATTTCCTATTAATATAAGCTGCTGTTGACTTACCTGGAAGTATCCAGCTTAGGTGACTCTCTGGTCATGCTGTGCATGTGGGAGCGCTCTGTATTCTGAGCAGGTGTAGATAGAAGTGGCTTCGTGAACCTAGTAATAAAACATGGATTAAGAAAGGAAAATTATATATAAAAACAGTGAATAGAAAGGCAACCTCTCTTTCTCCTCCCCTATCCCCTCAAAATTCTAATAAGTACCTTTAAGAGGTATTTCTTTATGTTTGAGTTATTGAAATTCACATAGAAATGGATGACAAGCTTTGTGTAGATAATCTAAAGAGAGAGAGTTACTATATCTTCTAGAGAGAGAATTATCAAACATATAGTAACTAGATGAGAAAAATGTATTTTCTGACAAGTTTTAAATAATGCACAAACATTCATAGCAACAGGTTACCTGGTTACTGGTGGTGGTGATGGTTTTTCCTGTAAGAGAAAATGCACTGAATTATTTGGTCACTTTTTGATTTTGCAAAATACATTTGTATGATCATATTTATGTTATCACAGCAATATCTTACCTTTCCATTATTTCTAGTTTTTTACAGTAGTTACTTTAGTAAAACTCAGCCTGGTAATCTGCACTAGGATGGGAGAGGCAGGAAGTCACCACCAGTAAATCTGTGAAACCCTGAGCACACTGGTTTGGCCATATGTCATGTCAGTACCAGCAAGTGGAAAGAAAAGTACTGTGTCAGAACTGTCATTGCTCCTTTGCTGCAGTTCTGCTTCTGGAAAGCATTCCCTTATGCTGCTGCTTCCCAGACTGGATCACTATCACACAGGACTGGGAAACTTCAGCCCCTTCCCGTTTACTCTATTCTGCAGACCTTTCGAACTGGTTTGGCATCTTTTCTGTGAAGGAAGCGTCAGATGTGCAGACAGAGATTTGTTCCCATTTTTCCCCTTTGAAAGACTGATCACCTTTTTTTACAATCACATTTGTGCCCTGCCTGAGGGCAATGCGAGTAAAACTACAGAAAGGCCTTACCTCTTCTTCAGGAACCTCATAGACTTCTATAGGACAGGGAGGAAAAAATATGTTCTTTGGTTAGCAAAAACGTATTGCCAGTTACCAGAAAAACTGATCAGAATTTGTATCAGTTGTACTTCGGCCTCTGGAAAAATAACTTGCAGAATCTGCTCAGAGCTTGATTCTGCCTCCAAAACCCCGGGGGTAGCTACACCCCTGGTGGTCTAGTGGGAACTTCAGGAAAAGTCCCAGGAGGTCTGATAAACAGTCACTGTATTAATGAACCTTGCCCCTACCCCATAACCTTTTTTTTGTTGTTTTTATTTTTTTCTTCCCAGCCCCCTCTGCCCCCAGAGGAAAGAAGAATGCTTGTGTTGTACAAACCTAGGGCAGTTTGGAAAAGATGTGTTGTCACACCTGTAGTAGCATTTAGCCTTTCCTTGACTCTCAGGAAGAGATCAGGTGAATCAAATACAAGCTGGCTCATTTGCATGGCCAGCACCCATCCCTGAGCTCTGTCCCACAGGTGTATTTTAATTCAGAGATATTAAAAACCAAAACCACCAGCATCTTTATCTGTGTCTAGTTTCTTCAATGAAAACTGAATCACATTTAAACAAATTTCATGTCAGGCTTCATGGCTTTTATTGCGCTGAAAAGTGTCCAAGTTCCCACCAGGGGGAGATGTTTTATTTTTTTAGTAACACCTGTCAGGAGCTGGTTGTTGCTCGACACTGATTTATAGAAAGGCTAAGATTGAAAAGGGCATTTTAAAATGTCGGAAAAGTAACTCACAAAATCTTAAGTAATTCAGAAAAAATCTTTTGTACTTCACAACTCGAAAGCTAAACACATTGCTAATGAATATGCAAAGACTTTTAAAGAACTGTGTGATCAGTCTGCAAAGGTTACATTCCAAGCAATTAATGAGATGATGAGGATGCAAAACAACTTGAGTTAGCACAGCTAAAGAAGATTAAGCAAGTATATCTGCACTTACAAAAGCAAATAGGATTCCTCTTATTTGCTTCTACTTTTGTTTCTTTTTCCAAATAAACTGCTCTTTATATAGAACTTAAATGGAAACACTGTTATCCCAGGACATGCAAAACATCAGCCTATACAGAATTTAAGGTTGAACCTTGATGTGGTTTTAAATTATTGAGTCTTGATTCCTATAGTGAAATGGGATTACTAACATACTGAGTCCTATAATTGTTCTTGCTGTATTGATCCATTTGTGTTCCTCCACTACAGCAAAAGACTAAAAATAAATTAGTTTGGTGCAAATGACTTGTTCTAGTTTTATTCATGTTTAATACAGATTTACTATTGAAGCTAGGCAAAACAACTGCTACAACATAGAAAGACCTAAAGGGGAACATATTTTTGTTTTACTGAAGTATGTCATATGGTTCGTGTTGTGAATACATCAAGTGTAATTTAATATTCCTCAGTAGATTATTTTAACACTGATACAAACTTCACATACCTTGCATATCAGAAGTAAGAGAAGGCTTTGGAGGAGTAGTGGGGGCTGACTTTGTTGTCTTCATAAATCTGTTCACAGAAGCTAAAACCATATTTTATTCATATACATATATATTGTGCATGTGTGTGTATACACACACACATATTTCAATATACACGTATATGTATTAAAAACTAACAATGTAACATTTATACAGTAAGAACAAATATTTGAAGTAGGTCCAAGTGATAGCCTTTTTGTATAACCTTGAACAAATCAACTGAGGCAGAAAGCAACTCTAATTTTAAAAGGGAAACATTCAGTGTTCATGCCTTGCTGAATAGGTTTGATACTATCAGTAATGTCAAGAGAGCAGACCTACATACTCTTCTCTGTTTACTTTTCACCTTTGGACTGTAGTAGTTTCACTCTCCGGCTAAATATACTTCAAATAGTGAGGTAAAAAAAATAATTTAATCAAAGTCTGTCTTTATCTACTGAAAAATCTAAAAAGGCTTGTTCTTCTCTTGAGGCACTCCAGCAAACAGAGGATTTTAATGCTGTGGCTCCCTTGGATGAGGAGGGAGATGACATACCACAAAAAGCTTCCTAGCTGTACAAGGGCTGGACTTTGAAACAGCTCAGCAAGAGAGGCTGGAATTAAATATGGCTTCCAATAAAGTTAAAAATAATTTTATTTGGCCTTGACATGGGCCAAAGGAGCCAACTGCCTTTTTTGAGGCTGAGTTCTCTTTAATAGCTGCACCTCCGCTCTTTGAACCCTATAAATAATTTCATCCATTTTTTCCACTGTTGTTTCTAAGAAGGGAATAATTATTGGCTTAAATGACTGAAACTCACGTCTTGTAGGTAGTGACACGCTGCTTTCTGTGGGTTCAATATAGTTGTCGTCATCATTGTCCACTGGCACAATGTAATTATCCTATGAGAAACGCAGGACAAAAAACTACCAGTTAAACCTCCATCATATCAACAAACTGCTGGGATTGAAGCCCTGGCAGCAGTTTACAACAGTTGCCATTTCACAGTGACTTCTATTTTAGACGTTTATCATCCTATGTGGATGGGATTCCCCAAGACTGAAAACCCTTCACCAAATTACTCCATTTCTAGACTGGTGGATAAAAGCCCTCCCTTCCCTTTGGTCCTGGGGTAGCCTTTGAGGTTGCTCTCTCCCCATTGCCTGCAGCTTGTTATGAATGAGCAGAAACTATTCTGTGGTCTAAAGAGCCTCCCTGATACTTGAAGTAGGCAGACATCCCCTACGAATCAGCATGGTGCTCGCAGGTCACTGCTTGTGATGTACAAAATGATTGGTACCATAGAGACTAAGAAAGGGACCAGGCCACGGCATTGCTGTGTAGTCTATTTTACGATTGCTGCGGGGTCATCAGTCGTTTAAACTGTCAAAACAAGTGTATCTGTAAACATTACCTCATCATCACTACACTCCTTAGGCTTTGGTGGTACTTTTGGTTTTGCAGCAGGAGGTGGCAATGGCAGGGATGGCACGGATGGTTTCTTTGGTCTGGACATGGCTGGACTGGCCGCACTTGGGAGAGGTTTGTTGATGGGAAGAAGCTGCTGGTGACTGGTGCGATTGTCTTTTAATATGGAAGAAAACAACAATTTTAGTAAAAATTACACGTTAGCCTCTGGACCATCTTCTAGTACCTGTGCAAACAAGTCTTTGCTATGGCTGCAGCTCAGGTCAAAAGGCAGACCTGAGTGTACGCTGGTCCTGATGTTGAGACTTGTGTGCAAACTGGTCCTATTTGATCACCTAGGGTAGCAACATAGTCCTCTGTATTAGGCTGCAGAGGGTGCTTCGACACTGACTGTTGTATGAACAACTGTTTAACCCCTTGGGGAAAAGGTGGTGGCTGGGTGATGTAGTCCATTAGTTAGTATGTCCTGTGCTAGTATGAACTTTGCTGATAGGAAGTGAGAAGAAAACATACCTGACATGAAAAAAAACAACTGTTACACAGCACAAGGGTGGGACTGAAACACAAATTATGCCAGGTCCTCTGGGGTGTCATTTTAAAAACTCCTCCCCTTTTCAAAGAACACATAGGTGAAGTGCTGATGAACTTCTGTGAGTACATATGTGGCATTTTAGCACTTTGATGATTAATCTATAACCAGTAACAGTCTTGTATCATACAAAACTGAAAGCAGGCATCGTGCCAATGTTTCTTTTCCCCATGGCTCAAATCTTCATCTAACTGAAGCTAACTTCCATTTACTTCAGTGCAATCTGCCCATGGTTGAAAAGAATCAAAACAGGAAGAAAAAACACTTTTATGCTGGACTGATGTAAATAAAATCTTGATCCTGTCCTGTTTTTCAGGATATTTATCCTCCTCAGTACCAATCTTGAAGGACAATATGGAGTGAGTATTTGGGCTGCTTTGTCCTCTGTTTTACTGCTTTTGGAATAGTGATTTGAGATACAGAAAAGATTAAGAAGGGACCTGTTTAGTCTTACGTGCTTAATGTTCAACACGAATCCCTGCATTAAAATACATGGATGAATCTGGGGCCAAGTTAGCAGTATCTCCCATACCTTTGCTTGAATTTTGTAGTTAGCACATCTATCAAAGCCCCTATGACACATTATATTTAAATTCTAGACATCACTACCAGCAATACTAACCTGTTTTATGCTGCAATAACAAATCATACCCCTGAAAGCTGAAGACCTGGATTGTCAGAATTAAAATCAAAGTCTTGAGGGAAGATTAGTCCATTTGAGGCCACTTCTCTTCTGGTACTCATAAATAAGCAATTATCAAGCTGACATAGTCAACTATTCCATAACTACCTGCGTATTCACCCCTAGAAATAGGGAATGCGGAGGGAATCTTCTTGTTCTCCTGCTCACTTGGAGGCGGCTCATAGCTGTCATCAGGATTCTCTTCACTGGGGACCACATACATCTCTGAGTCAGAGTGGTCATCTGGATTTTCATAATCACTGTCCTAGAAAGACAGAACTTCACCATTTCTCATCTCATAACAAACTTATGGCTTCATAGCAGTACGAGACAAATATCCTTGCAGGAGTACAATTAACTAAATCACAAGAGTGTGTCCTTGAAAGGACACATTACACTCCCCTTTTAGTGCTCTCTCTCTAAACAAATTGTCAGTCCCGCCTGCCTCCCCTTCTGCTCCTCCCAGGAGCTCCCTGCTCCCTGTCTCCTTGCTATCTCCGAGAAGTCCTTTCACACCAACAGCTCCGTCTTCAACTTGTTTCCCTTCACAGGACAGTTACTTCCTAGTTCCAGCTGTGACTCGATGTGTCCTGTCACTTCCTCTCCCTTTCCTATTAAACGGGTACTCAGGATCTAACACCAGAAGGAAACTAGTCACTTCAGGCTGATGGTTGTACCATTACTTTACATGGCTGATGAGCATGACTTGCTTCATTCTAGTATTCTCTAAAATCTTAACAGAAGTTTTTCGTTTTTAAGAAGTGGCTTTCCCCTCCTCACCCCTCCCACCCTCCCTCCCCCAAACAGAAGGTCTTACTGGTTTCTGAAATTATTGTTCAGTTTGAGAAGTCCCTTAAATTGATGCCATGCACTTACTTATCCAAAAAGCTTAGCATGCATGGCTACCACTGACAGAGCTTCTGAGTGTACTTCTAAGTTGAATGGAAAAAAATTGAGGTAGCTAAAAATCAGTGGCTACTTGTAAATAATGCTGATGTAAAAAATAAGATAACGTTTCGGTAGTATTAAGTTCAACCGCAAGTAGACGATTCAAAAATAAACTTCTATTATTATTGCTTGTGCTCACTTGTTGCTACAGTAACTTCCTATTACCCCAAAATATGTACTTACAAAATCATCTGACCATTGTTCCTCTTCATTGCCTGCATGTTCTAAACCAAACATCAGAGTTATTAAAGAATATGGAATAGTGAACATAAACGTTTATCTTAGGTTGTTTTTTCAATCCATACTTATCATATTCAGTTAAAAAAAAAAAGTGGTCAAAATTTCCTAAACAGTTCAGAGCAACACATCTGGTTTGGACTGAATAGTAAATTAAATGCCTGCTTGCTTGTTTTTTAAATTGTTTCAGAGCTGTTGGGAAAGCATTAGAAAATGGCAAGCTGCACATGGTCTGAACAGCAGAGCATGCACTTTACTCAGAGTGTCCTGCTAATGCATCTCATTTTTGAAGTAGGACTAACAATTTCTACACAACAGAACTGTCACTGACCTCTGGGCCTTGCACTTTGTTGTTTCTCTGTTAAAGCTCCAGGACAGCACACAAATTACAAGAGTTTATGTTAAACATGGAACAATTATCTGATAAGTTGCAAACTCTGTCCTCTCTGCTTCAGTTTTCTGTTGTCGTTTCCTTAACAAGATAGCTGTTAACTTGTAAAAATGGCATAAACTAGTTTGTAGGCAGTGGTGTATAAGTAAGTATAGTTCTACCTCTAAGATAATTCATGACATCATCGTCGCATTAATAGTATTAAGATTCTGAATCTGTGATGAACCATTTGTTCAATTTTTTCCCTATTTACTTTCACATCACAATTTCTGGCAGAGACGGACTGGATGTGTATTCTCCATTTTTTGAGCAGCCTACATGCAGAACCCTGGTAAATACTGATTTTAAAGGAGTAGCTACTTCCTACTCTTGCTTCATACTGGGACAACTTGCCATGTTTGGCTTGCCTCTCATTTCAGATGTGTGAATTACCTTCAGAGTTGTTGATAATGGTATATTATTACCTCATTAAAAACAAATTATGAGGAAATGTATAGCTGAAATACTGTTAGGTATATAGGTATCGAATATACACAGACATGCAGTTTAAATTTACATTAATACAGCCATACCTGAAGCATAATCCCTTTGTGGTACACTTGGTGGAGGTTTTTTTTTTAGCCTGTAAACAATAATTATTACATTTATGATCTAATAAGTAACATTCACTAGAAAGGAGCATTAGCCAGACACATAAAAAAAACTGATAACAAAAGATACCTGCAACTGAAGAAATACAGATTAGCATCACAGATGCTTAGCAAATAGCTGCAGGAGAATGCTTTGAAAAGCTAGAAACAGATAAGAAGTTAGAATCTAATCTGAGATTTTTTTTTTTTTTTTTTTTTGGCTAAGAACATATTTTGAAAGAACAGCTTCCTTGCCCACCCACCCTCCTCTTCATTTCCAATGCAGAAACAGGTAACATAGGGGTCAGAGATAAATGTACATCTATCTGAAGATGACAATCTGTTCAGGCTCACAGAGGCTTTGCTAAGACTATGGCGTAAGAAAGTGGTGTAGCACTCTCCAGTCATATTTTTATAACTATCATTTTGCATGCACTTTATTTTCTGATTACTTGTTAAATGTATACCAGGTCTCTCAGGGCCAGATTCCATTTCCACTTACTATTATTTTATGATGTTATGCCTCTTTTTTGGTAAACACTGTTATAATGGCATTTGTAATACCCAGTGAATCAAAAGATAATTTGTAGAATTACTGAAAGGACTATACATATGTAT
>VYZV01044919.1:7517-49959 GCA_013401275.1 Pandion haliaetus | reverse complement strand
CAAAAAAAAAAAAAAAAAAAAGTAGTTATTCCTTGTCTTTCAGGCAAATTCTAATGCTTAGCATTAGAAACCTAGAATGGGATTTAGTAAGTACAAATTTAGACTTAAACCAAAAACATGCCCCCCAAAACCCCACTTGCTTCAGCTATGAAGTTTTACAGAAAAGAACCACAAAAAAGAAAACAGAAAGTGAGGAAGAGTATAATGGAATTTGGAGAATAAAACCTAAGTTACTAGAAGACAAAAACCCCAAAACTTAGAGCAGAAAATTAAAAATTACTACCGCTACTTCTTATTTCAAAATAAGTTTTTGATAACATTAAAATTAAAAATTAAAGATAGCATTAAAACATGAAACTAAAGATGGAACAGCATGCCCAGCCCCCTCCTTTACTGCTTCTCACAGCACAATTATTCCACCACCTTCTCCCCAGCTGGTCTTTATTTTGTGTTTCTATTAGCCTTTAGTTTTATAAACAGGTGTGCAGGTGACCAAATTAAGTAAGTTATTGTTCCTGGACAAAAGGGAAGACTCCTGCTTGCTGGGAGTGAGGAGTAACCTGCTCACCTAGAAGGGGATTTTTAGAAGTACCACTTGAGAATTTGAAAAGCTTGAAGCTCTTATCATGAACTATCTTCTCAAACTAAATTAAAAAACAAAAGAAGTACCACCTTTCTTACAATAGGCTTCCATTAACACAGTGCTCCTGACACAGTCATTGTAGAAGAAAAATGGATCTCCATGAACTGGGTGAGTGTCTTCATAAGATGTATTTTCATATTACTTGCCAGTTTTGTACATCTAAAACAACCCAATTAATTATATAAAACAACTCTACCCCCTTCCACCTCCCTTCTAATTGCTCAGTAGAAAACAAAAGGAAATTCCCCCAAAAAGAAAGCATCTATTTCCTCTCATTAGGCCTCCTTCAGGTGCTTCAGATCTCCACGTGCACGCACCCCTATATCGTATGCTACCTGGAACAGCAACAGTGGAATTCCTCTGCAAGGAAATACAGGCTGGCATCAGCTGGCTGGGTTGGGGCTGGTGTTTTCAATGGCTGTTACATGTGTGTAATGCATAAAGACATAGCTGAATTATTGAGGTGCAATCAGATAAACTGCTTCAGTTAGCTGCTGGTCTAAGATAGGGGGTTACTGCCCCTCATCCACTCTGGGGGCTTACTGCAGCCCACCCCCTCTAATGCCTTTCATGACAGGAGAGGAGGAACTTTGGAGCTGGAGGTAGTAACCTGTGACACCAAACCATCAGTTCAAGGCACTGAGCCTTTGATCTTTATCTGTAAAGCTGTTTCAAAGCTGTGAAAAAAAGTTGAAAGAGGCTTGCTTATTGGGAGAAGTCAATGACAGATATCTATCCGAGAGGAAGAAGGAACAACGAATTGTCTTCTGCTGTGTTCATGAGATGCGCAAGAGGAAACAACTATAAATAGTTTAGTTTTGTCAAGTGTTGGGGTTGTTTTAAGTCCGAATAACATCCTATTATGCTTACTTTTCAATCGTCCACTATTTTGTCTAAAGGCAAAAGCCATAATTAGAGCAGGTGTGTGTTTACATGGTACACACAGAACACAGAATGGCTAAATATTGATTATACTTTCCATCTTCATATGCCCTCTGTGTAATCTTCACAAAGAAGCTGTCAATCTCTCTTGCAAGTACTAACACAGATGGAGCAAGTAAAAATATGCAGCATGTAAAGGCATAATACATCTTTGACACAAATCAGTCATAACATGAAATTGAATAGTATAATCACTTTGAGGTGACCGGAAATTCTGTGCATTGAAAGAACCTGTGGAGATTTATCAGTGGGGCTGAGAACTAAAGCACTATCAATGACACCAATTGCTTGGTGCAACTGCTTCCTCATTTTAGATCAAGGCTGAGCCTTGTTCTGAGTATATATGGACAGTATATCAATACCAAAGATGTCATGTGTTTAAGTTGTACAGTATTTTTTTTGCAATTACCATTTTCTTCTATTTAGCAGAGAAGAACAGTAGACCTGGTTCCTGTTACCTTTCTTACTACTACTGGGGACTTCATAGCTGTTTTTGACTATCAGAAAGCAGTGAAGGCCAGGCACTTTTTAGTACAACTTTTAAAAATATAGCTATTTAATAACAGCTGAAGGCATTTCAGGTTTGGACACCTTTTCCCTCCTATTCAGCTTGCTCTTCCCTTTATCCCAACTCAACAATAGTGATACTGCAAGTAGTACAGAAAATAATTAGCTATTACGATACACTGAGTATTGCATGTCACTTCTTGACACAAAAAGTTAAAAGATATTTTCTGTTCTATAACTGACCTGCTCTGTTCAGAGTCTTTTTGGTTAACTGATCCCTTTTATGCACCATCTGTCTGGATATGAGCTGATGCATTAAAAAAACCAAAAAACCCACAGAGAAGCTACATTCACAAGGCTTACTCCGTTTTTCTGAAAGGTCTGCAAGCAGCAGAAGGAAGCTAAACAGATTACGTTACTCTAAAACACAGTTCCAGTTAAAACTGAGCGCTGTACCTGTCTGAAGGACTAGTACCCTACAGCCTGGCACGTGAAGGAGAACAAGGACAGAAATTTAAAAGAGTAAAGTGGTTTCTAGATCTCACCATAAACAGGAAGTACAAAGTCATTGTAGGGTAGTGAATAAAGACAGGACTTGGTATGGACCCAGAAAATTACCACCTGTCAGTGGTAACATTACTTTTAGTCACAATTCTACAAGCATTTTTTGAAAGGTGAGATAACATTTCTGTCATTTCTGCAGGCATGTAGATTGAAAGACTACAACAGGCACATGAAGGACATGAAAGTGAATGAAAAAGAAAACCAAGTGAATTGAACACAGAAAGATGAAGGCTTAATTTTGATTTGGTGTTCCAACAGAGTGAGTTTTTCTGGTTTTGCTCCTTCCACAAATTTCAAATCTGCCATTTTACTTCTGGTCACCTATTGAAGGACATTGAACAAGTCTATGTCTAACTATGTAATGGGCTTCATCAAGATTTAGCCAGATGTTTAAGCACATGTCTAAATTCAACTACCTTAAAGTTAGCTAAGTACCTAAATTTTGCCTCAAGGTCTTGCTAATGTGGGCATATAAGCACTGAAATGAGATGAATAAATTTACTTCATTTGAGTGCAGTCTTCATCAGTGTCTTTGTGTCACTTAAGATTGCTACTAAAATACATTTCTAATTTAGTGATTTTAATCCAGTAAGTTCATAGACTGTGACAGGATAAAAAAAAAAATAGTGTACTTTTCCATTGGGCGGAAAACTTTGTGGGCTCAGTAGCTTGAAGGCAAGGTGGTGTGTGCACTAGAGAAAAGGGAGGCTTTTCTAAACAGCCTCTTAACTCTTGCCCTTAAATCAAAAGTGCATTTATATGCATGATGGTCTGCATTTGCTCTACCACATAGTGCTCTGACAGTCAAATAAAACAGAGCAGAGCTTCTAGATATGGCATTAAACTTTAAACACTCCCATTAGCCTACTCCTAGGGACAAAATAACCCCAGATATCTTAATGCTGCCCAATATTCGCAAGTCAGTTCCAAGGCAGTAGCTTTTATGTATATAGGTTCTAGATACACTGAGTAGATGTAAATAGTTAAGAGAATCACTCATTTTAGGACTGTTATAAATATGCATTGCTTTTTGTAGAGCCAAAATTTGTCTTAAAAATGCATTGCATTATTGGTTCTGTTCATACTTGCTCAGCATGAATAAGAGTACAGGAAAAACCCCATAAGTAGACTTTCAGCATGTTTTTTAAACTGTCCTTTATGATTCAGTACTTCCTTTTCCATTCTCTGACAAGATTTTTCCTTCTCCCAGTCAGTTTCTCTACAAGAATGCCTGAGTTGGAAAGAGACAGGAACTCTCTCTTGTTCCTGTCTAAAGCTTAACTTTTTGACTTTCAGTTTTTTTTCTTACCCATTAGCAATTGAAGCGTAGCAACTAATTTCCTCTTTGTATTTTTGCTAAAGTCATGTAATGCTCATAGCAAAAATTGCAGATGTTTTATTTTATGCCTTTAGCATTAAATTCTTATACTGAATGCCTTTAGCATTACATTCCCTTTAGCTGAAGTGATTTTATCACCTCTTTAGAATCAAAATGATAGGGGTACAGGATAACGGACACATTTTTTGACACATCTGATGAAGACTAACAAACACTGTTATACTTGGGCTGGAAGCGTTTTGGCTTAAGCTACAGAAGCATATCCACCACAGATGTGGGATGGCACTGGCAGGGATCTAACAGAGGCTACTCATGGACCTATCCATTTTAATTATTTTGTTCTGAAGTGTATCAAATTGTAGAACTTTGGAGAAATATTTTGGTCCCTAGGGTTATATGGCCACTTGAATGGAGCCCACATGGGCTGCCATTGAAAGGAGAAATTCTGCTCTTCTCTGCCCTTGGTGCTTACCCAGCTATGATGAATCATGGAATTTCCAGCCGGGAAACTAACTTCTTTTTTCTTTTGCCAATTGAGATATCAGCAGGATCAGATCCAGCTTTATCACATGGTCATGGGAACCCTAGTGCCAGCGTGAGGGCAGAGACAAGTGGCAGGGCGAGCTGGGGCATTGGGAGTCTGGAATAGAGAGACCTACTGTTTTGGCAGCAGCTCAGACTTAACGCTAAGTTAAACTGGCCATGCAACTACAGCTTCAGTAGCACTTAGCTGCCTCTGTGCTTCTTGCAAAGATGCCTATAGTGTCTACATTTTAAGACATGAGGGAATCATTTCGCCATATAGTATAGCCACTTGTATTAAGAGCCTACTTCACCCAGTTGCCCTTGCATTAAGCTGGAAAAATACATACTCATGTTTTTCATATTATTGCCTCAGGATGCATTATTTTAATTCTTTCTAAAGTATTTACTGTGTAGTATATAATTTATGTTGAGGTCATAAGCCTGTAGCATTGAACATCTGGCTTTGCTTACATCTGGAAAATGACCTTGTCCAAAATGTATATACTAACAGAGAAGGATAAAGATGCTAACAGATTTTCCAAGCTACTTTTACCCCTCAGTCTTTTACTCTGTCACAAAACAAACTTATTTACACAGTCCTTTCACAGTCTACCAAAAATGTAAGATGGTTCCCTACAGCCAAATGAGAATACTGTCACATTATTTTCCATCAGTTTTCCAATTCTGTTGTCTGCTAAGCACATAAAACCAGTGATACTTGCTTTCTAAAAGAAATATTTGCTTGTCTATCATATTGTGACATGCTTTAGGGTATTTAGACTATAAAAGATATTAGAGAAAGCTAAAATCAGTCCTCTAATGCAGCAATCATTTTAAAAACCACATAAAACATATAAGGAAAAAAAAAAAATCTATGTAGTGAGCAGATACATTCTTTCTTTCCTAATGATGAGGGACTTCATAAATCGTCTGCAAAAGGTGATTTAGCCATCTGAAGATGGCTAAAAATTACTTTTAACCGATTCCTAAAGTCACACTCCACCTATGAAAGAAGTAGTGTTGAGGCATTTCCATTAAATACATCAAATAGAGTGGGTCACAAATTTCCCTCATTGCAGTGTGCATATAGTAATGTGCTACAGCGGAGAAGCAGAGTTTAATCCTGACCTGTACTGGTCAAACAAACTAAAAGGAAACATTCAAATTTTTTAAATGTCAAAAGTTTCAGTTAATATAACATTGTGAACATTAAGTAAAATGATCTGAACTGTACAAGTTGTCATTTTTTTCAGTTTCTATTCTGCAGATAATAGAAATATTATTTATTCCTCAAGGTTTGGTCACAATGCTGGAACTGCCTTCAGTGTTGAAGCTCCAGATTTCACTCATCCTTTAAAGAGAAAGCAAAACCAATGGAATTCTTAGGGTATTTAAAAATGTTCCAGTTATATCTTGTCTGGCCTGTTACAACCCTGAAGATGGTTTTTGATCAGGTTAAATGGTTTTCTGTAACTAAATTCACCAAAAGCAGAACTAAAACTTGATTCCATTACTCTTCACGAACTTTTTCAACTGTTGATTTACAAGAGCTTGGCCTCCAAAGACTATCAGACAGCTCTCAGAAAGATAATCAAATGGCAGAGGCATTTTCCAAGGTGAGAAAGGAGGCCACTAAAAACAAGACTTATTTTCAAATAAAGAGGTATTTATAGCAATTTCTACCAATGTGGGAACTCTTTCCCTCTCTTGATACAAATCTAATGTTGTTCCAACACTGTTATGGCTGACACAAGCCCTAACAGTATGGAAGGCTTTTTTGCAACATTTTGATTGTCAGATTTGCCTTCCAAAAGAAAAGTATCTATCACATTATAATGTAGTGTGCAGTATGTAGGTTTTGAATGATTCTTTAAAACACAAAACTGTTTTTCTCTGGGATTAACATACTACGGGTTACCTGCAGTGTCATATTATGATTTAGCGCCTAGCTTTCTGCACAGCTGTATGGGGTATAGTTTTAAACTAATGGTGAAAAATGGTTACGCCAAGTTTGCTGGAATGTTTTATTTTTTCCATGGCCAAAAAAATTAATTTATTGGCTTATTTGCTTGGCTGCTGGTAATTTATTATTTGACTTAAAAAAAAAAAAAAAAGAAGCAAATCTTTAGAACCAATTTCTATTACTAGCTTCTGCTGAATAGGCCAGTCACAGGCCCAAGTATGTCATTTGTGATTGCTATAGCTGGCAAATGTTCCTACTGTAGACAGTTATTCTGGCAACACTACAATGTCACTAGAAGACCTAATGTTATTAGGAAGAGTGTACATACGAGGCAGTGGTGGAATGAGCTATGCCAGTGACTGAACAACTTGCCAGCACAAGTATAATGAATGCAACTATAGGTACTACATAAGCATAGCTATCTTGTGAACGGACTATACTCTTACACTGCTACCTACGTACAGAGATTAAACCAAGGCTTTTCACCATACTTTCAATATTACACTGCATCATTTTATCCACATTGCCATATTTTCATTTAAAACATAGATAGATCACAGTCACACATAAACACACTTTTCTATAAAGAGCATCATAGGCAGCAAATTCTGTATGAGAATAATTTACTATGTGGCAATTTAGGTTTAAAAAAAGCAGTGGGTTTTTTTTTAGGGCAGCTTTGAGATTGGTGCAGGCAGGATGACATAAGGATGATAAGCAAGAAAAAGAAACTTTAAAGGGATTATTAGAATAAAATGCTTGTGCACAGAGAAAGGAAGAAAGGAGGGCAAATATAGATGGGGTGGAAGCTATGCTATGCTGAAATACAGTCAGAGGGAGAAGCAACAGGAGTATTTGACTGAAGAAGTCACACTGGGGGTGAGAGAAGGGATTTTACAGTGGTATTTCGGGAAGTTTGCATTTCGTATCTCATTCCATTCCAAAGTCCAGAGGTGAGGGAGATTCACAAACTGTTTAAGCTGACAGAAAGCTAGAACAGATCATACAGCTTTATAATTTAATCACAATCCCATGCTTTGTATGGCAAACTGGACCTAACAATCCTACACAAAGAACTTTTATTTATACTCATCAGCACAGCAAACGTAGCTGGTGACCTCCTTTTCCCCTGTGCCTGTGAAATTCAACTTTAAAGACTGCATACCATTACCACTGTGATTTCACATGATCTTACATTCAGCCTACATTTTGTTGGGGTAAAATGCGGGTGCACCGCAAAATCTGCTGTCGTGACAAAGCGTTACTGCGCAGTGGAAGGTTGTCAGGAGAAACTGGAAGCTGAGACAGAAGGCCGCTGGAGGTGGCAACGGGTGAGTGGTGTCCCAGAAGACCTTCACAGCTGTTACGTCCTTAGAGCCTGAAGATGGAGGCAGATTAGACTTTTGCTAGAAAGAGGAGAAGAACAGAGCAGGTGGAATAGCAGAAGCAAGGGGGCCATGACTTGTGACGAAGAGATTGCAATGAGCAACTTAAAAAGGGTTGGTCTGGAAAAATCTCTTATGTGGAACAGTTCTGATTTGGGCCTTTAGACCACTGAGCAGTGCTCAAGTAACTGGGCATTCGCATAGCCTTTCCTCCAAAGTCTATGTAACTAAAAAGGGGCAAAGACGTTAAAGTTGGATGTGGACTTTGGTGCCCAGTTCTGTCATGGGGAGCAGTCACTAGCTTACTTTGAAACTCCACTTTCTTTCCTCCTTGAGTTTATTTTTGTTCTTTTGTCTTGTTCAAGTCCATTGATGCAATAAACTATGTTAAAATTTGACTTGAAAAAACAGATTAAGTTTCTAAGTCTGTTTGCTACAATTAACTATTAACAGGATTTAGTAGAACTACTGTAATAAAATATTTTCTTACAGTGCAAAACTAATGTTTAGATATTCCCCATTCATTTTCTCAGAAAGTAAATATTCCCTATAATAAAACTTCCTATACGTAGAAGGTATCAGTTTACAGTTAAGTATCATTTCACTCCCAAATGAATTAATTTTCTGTTTACATACTTTCAAGAGGAAACAATACCAGAAAATCCTCTGGTAAAGAAAAGACCTAGTAGTTACAGTCAAGCTATCTCTATCAGTAGAAAATCAGTGAAGACCATAAATACCTTCAAATTTGATAGGCAACTAACAGACGTTCAGACTTTAAGGAAACGCCTCTTGATTTTAATAGAATTAGGACTTAAACCCACCTGTTTAGCAAGGGATGTTAAAACAAAATATTGCAAATAAACTGACACACTTCTCCCATCTGAGAAAAAAAGTCAGTTGCTTTTTTTCACTTGCTTTTCATTTGGGAGTTATGGTTGGAGATAGTGATTTCAAGGATTTTTTTAGGGGGGAAGACCTGCTGCAAATTAATGAAGTCATTGGAAATGAACATGAAACTGTGCTTTTAGAAAAGTCTGTTTGCAATCCGGAAGTTGTTGGCTGCATGACCTTAAGCAAGTGAAAGAATGTGGTACACTTCTGGTTTGTGCCATAGTTTGCCCGTCACTGCAGTGGTGATGGTAATGATGCCTTTGAAAAGGGCTTTGTGATACACAGCTAAAGACAGCTAGCTATGAGCAGAGGGTCATTATTAAGGTTTGTGGTCATAATAAAAAAATGCTGCAAGTTTGAAGACAATTCTATAAGAGAATCATATATGGCAGCTAGAAATTATTTAAAGACCAGAAATTATAGGCTATGGTCTAAGGAAGTTGAACCCCAAAAGAGTCTGCAAGTTTAGTGCTGTATCTTCTGAGTTGCTAACTTCCTGTTACCTTTGCCACCTACCATCTACCCATCTATACATTTGCAGCATAATTTTTTTTTTCTGAAGTTCAGGCTGAAATCCAGGCACATTAGAGCCTGCCGTGACAGCATGGCTATTGCTCATGTATTCACTCCACACTTTAGAAAACCATTCAAAGTACCAAAGTATTGTATGCACCACAAATTAATTCATCTCAGGGTAAACAACCAAGCTTTGGAATTCATTTTTCCCAACTATATGGAAGCAATTTGAACACAATGTACTCCGAGAGAACACTTGTATAATACTGCGCATACCTTATAACAAACTATATGAAAATAATGCTGGAATTCCATGAAGTTCCAGCATTCCTATCCAACTGATAGTAAAGTTAATTGAGTGACTTAACTGCAAACAATGTCCACCACAGCATGGTAGTTAAAGAGGCACATAAGAACACTTACAGTTCTTAGTGTTGCAATAAACAAATGGAATATGTTAAGAATTCAGCTCTGACGTAAGACTTGCTAACGCAACAGAAAGCTTGGTCTAGTATGCTCAAATACACCCACGGAGAACAGATGAGCTTCGCAAAACCACATAATATCTAGTTTTTCAGGTCTACACTTAAAAAATCAAAAGCTGTACTCTCAGACACTGACTCAACAGCAGCGCTACTTTAATTTTTGCTGCTACAAAGCAAAAAATTTTAAGAAAGCTGTCTTTAGAAAAATGTGAACTATAATTACACCAATTGAAACTATGGTAGGAATATTTCTTGGCATTGTGTCTTGGCATATGGAGGAAGGTAGGTTTTTAAAGTAACCATGTCGTTCATGTAACATTCAGTACAAACTCTGAACCTTCTATGTGTCTTCCATGCAGATAGGAGGCTACATCAGGAAGTCAAGGGCACTGTCAACAAGTCACATAGCACAAGGGGGTATTCGGCTGTTTCAAAGAAGGAAGAAAAGGCTGCCGCCATGTTATGCAGATCTCTTCCTATATTTACACATCTCTCCTAAATTTATACTACAAATACGTACTCATGGAAAGTTCTGCCTTAAGTTTTTAAAATCCTGATACTGTAGTAATACCATGTAGCCAAATACCCAGGTTTCTGCTTAAGGATGTGTTTCGACATGCTCAAATCGAAGCATGCATGCAATTCCACTGTGTGTAGTAAGAACACTCACACATTTGAGAAATGTGTGCTCCTACATTCCTTGCACAACTACGGTGAATTGGCCATGAGGAGGAGAGAAATAGCTTTTAATACTTCAAGATAATACAGATAAGTAGAGCTACCTCCTTCTCTTCCTTAACGTGTAACAATATTAAAACTTTGGACAAGATGAAGAGTGTCAGCCAGTGTAAAGATGCAGCAGGGGTGTGATGGCTGCCTTTCTGGTTTAGGACTTTTGAATCGGTTCACAAACAAGTTGTGGACCATTAAAACCCTCACATGTAGACCCCCTCTGTATACTTGAAAGTAATCCTACTTTAATCAGTTGCAAAGGTGCAGAAGATGCATCCCAGCTACAATTTTATCACAGCAGAGAGCGTGTGTTTTACTTCTCTACGTACCTGCAACTGTCACGATGGCATCAAACTTTCCACGCCATCACTCAGCTTATTACCTTGAGATAGTTAGTTCAGACCAACATTGAGCACTTGACACCATTTAGACCATTTTAGACTATTTAAGGTGATAAATTACAGTCAGAGAGGAAATTCACCGTCTTCTTCCGTCTGTCCACTGAACCTTCTACAGAGTTCTTGCCTGTGCTGTAGGATGCAGCCTGCTAGGCTTTTATTAGGTGTGCCTGGCTGAGGAATATATGGGTCATTGCAGCTCTTCAAGTACACCTCCACCCCCCCCAATATTTCAACATTATGGGAAGAGTAGATATCAAGAAATACCATTCAATCAAAATTAGCTTTACAAGGAATTATTCTGATTTGCATGAAGGCTTCCAGGGAGAGGGAGAGAGACTTGACAATGGTTTATAAATTAGTATTGAATGCTTAAGTATGAATTATTTTATGAAAAAATATTTTTCAGTATTTCTTATTTTTCAGGGGAAGAAAAAGTTTCTATGCTACTTTAATCTGAAGCAGGACTTCTTTTAACTGTTCAGAAAAAAAAAAACCCAGTCAGGATGAACGAGCCTTGAGGTGCCAACTCCACCAGCACACCAGTCGAGTCGCGCTAAAAATACTTCAGTAATGGTCAGCTTCTGCTTTTTTTCCTCTCAAACCCTGTATTTAACATTGTTCTGCTTCACTTAGGAACATTTGCCGTTTTCCAGTTCCCTCTATTCCACCAGTTCTTTCGAAGATTAGGAAATATTACAGAACTTAACTGCAGAAGCCATCTTCACAGGACACTCTGATTAAACCATTAAGCAATTAATTAGCTTTTTCTAATTCGCATAAGGCTCATACATTTTAGTGAGTCAAAGATTATTTTCTCACAGCTTTGAAAACAGACACTTTAAAAACATTCTTCTTTTCACTACAGATGAAGCAGACACACATTTTGCTTTGAAATCTGTGTCCCATTAATTGCTCCAGACCTCTATTTACCTTCCGCACTTCCCTGTACCGCCCTGGCGACCAGTAATAAAATAACCCCAGTTTACTCTAAAACTTCTGCCAACTTCCTTGTGCCTCGGAGTCTCCCAATCCCGCCTAACTCCCGTGCGGAGAGCGGCTCGCCGCGCCCGCAGGACCCCCCGCGGCCCCGCTCCCCACTCGCGGAGGAGCCCCGCGAGCGAAGCAGACCCTACCTCAACTTCTCCCCGGCCGGCACGGTCAGCTTGTTCAGCTTGTCCATGCTCCGCGCTGCGCCGGCCCCCGCCGGGACGCGCCGCGCTCCTCCCGACCCGGCACCTGCCGGCGCGGCCGCTTCCTCCTGCCGGCCACGGCTCGGCTCCCTCCCGGTGCCGCGAGTCGGAGGGCGGCGGAAACTTGTCTGCCGATAATGCCTCCCCTGGGTTACATCCCGGCCGCTGCCGTGCCGNGCCCCCGCCCCGTCCGGTCCGGCGGCGCGCACAGGTGTTTGCGGAACCGGGAGCTCAGGTGGAGCCTTTGGCAATGGAAACGCGAGGCCTGGCGACTCCCCTCCTCCCTTTAGACCTTTCGGAGTGCCTTAGGGAAGCCCTGGCTTGGCCTTGGAGAAAGGGGAGCCGGCAGTTCGGATCCCCCGGTTTTACAGCGCGCTAGATTTAGATAAGCTTCAGTGAGCTGCGGCAGGGCCAGGTAAGCCGCCCTCAGCTGCGCGTCCTGCCTCAGGGGACTCTGCAGGCTGCGGGGGCCTTTGCAGGCTGCGGGGACCGGTGCAGGCCCGCGGCTGCCCTCTCCACGCCGCTCCTCCGCGCTTCGTGGGGAGGATGTGCCAGGTAGCAACGTGCTGCCGTGGGCACGTTCCCTTCCCAGAGGTTCTCCAGCAAAGCTAGAGGAAACCATCCTGTTATCCCGAGCCTTTTGAATACAACTGTAAGGAGAGAGAAAAAAAAATTTCCTCACCCTGTTTCTTAAACTAAGGCGGGAGCAATCCCTGATCCTTCCAGTGATACAGAGCGAGGCCGTTCCCACCCAAGATGTAGGCAGCTGATCTGTGTTTTATGGCTCTGATACCACTGAGCCAGGGATTTTTTTGCCTAGTCTTGGGATCAACCATTTTTGCCTCTTTAAAGATGAACTTTACAGGCAGCTGGTTGCTTCTGAGGGGCAATGTAAGCAGATATTTGTGTTCAGCCTTTATCCTGAAGTGCTGATGCATTTGAATTCTGCACCTTTGGAGGATGGCTGTTGTCACTCTCTTTCTGTATCTTTGTCCTGCAGTCTGCTCTAGGCAGGAAACCTACTCGTTCTTTTTAAAAAAATGTACAACTGCATCATGTTAATATGTTTTGATAAGTACAATGTGTTTTGAGGACACCCAAAGTTATTTCTTAGGGAGATTCTCGTTGCCACTTAGACTAGATTTTCATGTGGATGTGTCTCCTCCCCAGATTGTACTGACTATACTTTTTTCTTGTGAAAATGTAGCGGCAAAACAGACTTTCCTGGTTAGTGCAGAAGACTCTGGGGAAACAGCCTGCCACGAGATTTGTGTCTTTGATAACAGTATTGCTCTGATCTTGGCATGGCTGACGTTTTTGTTCTCTGAGCTTTCAACAGGGCAATCACTTGATATTTGCATACAGTATTTCTCTAGGGAGGGCCCATAGCGAACAAATTGCCCCTTTTGGGGTATCTTATAAAGTTTGTGGGCTTTAAGGAATAACCTAATAATGTTGAATGTCGTTTACTACACAAAACTTTGGAATTCCACCCTGTGTTGTATCTGTTTACGAATTGGACACTTTTGCTATTTTACTCCCTAAAAGTTATTTTTGAAAATTAATTTTGAATTAGTTAAAATTAACACTCTGCCAATGTGAAGAAGTGGGCATAAATAAACTGCAGTGTCACTTTGCTTTTTGCTTATATAATCTTCCCGTTCTATTTAAGCATGTGTCAGAATACGGGATTTGCTCAGTAGGCTCATGCAGGGATTTCTCTTACACAACAACTGCCTCTTGCCTGACTGTTGCAGAAATCCCAGACCCTTTCCCTTTGAGATCTTTGGTGGCAGCCTGTCATTTGCACTGCCGTACTGGCTTCGCCTTGTTTCTTCCTGACTCAACAGTATACAGGTTTAGTTTTAATGTTCTGCAGGACCCGGCGCGGAGAGCTTTCATGCCTGCCCTTGCACGCTGTCACCTCGCTGCTCCCGGCAAGGGGCCGCTGCCGCTGCCTTGTGCTCAGGACAGTCCCTGAGTCCCCTGCGCTCAGGCCTTGGTGACAGTGCGGCTCACGCAGGATCTCTCATCCCTGTGATCTGCTGGCCCATGTGCTTGTGTAGCTGTGCAGGAAAACTGGCTGGGGATGGAGTCCACTACAAACGATCTAGCAAAAAGTCACAAAAAAAGGGGGTTTTAACTGCATCGCTTCCTTGATTTGATTCGGCACACAGGTGTTTGTGAGGGTGCAGCACGGGGTGGGAGGAGTAAGGTATGTGGCTGCTTAGACTGGTACTGCTGCCAAGAAGTTACTCCTAAGAAAGTTTCCATTGCACAAGACTTGTTCATGAGATTTTGTGGGATCTGGTGTGAGGCCTGTCCACTGGTCATACCTCAGCCTGCTTCCTTCTTGCATGCACACACATGGCCCAATACACAGCCCCAATTCACTTTACTATCTACAAGCATTACTCGTCACCCCAAAATGGTGTCTCCAGGGGCCCGGGCTGGAGGCGGGGGGCCAGGGCCTTAGTAACCCCCACTCCAGGAAAACACCCTGCCTTCTACTTCAGGAGCCCCGGGAGGGCCTGGAGGCAGTGGTTGGTTTGAGCCATGCAGCGAACATATTGTCATGCTATTTTTGTGGTTGTAACCCCAGCAACTGTCCTTCTTTGGCCAAATATGCTCATTTGGAGAATGCCAAAGAGGAACTGGGATTTTTTTACCACGTGGGTGGCATCTTGACCATAGTGAGGGTTAATGCGAAACCCTCCTCCCCAGCCACGAGTGCCATTCTTGGCAGAGGGGCATTTGTTTCGAGGGATGCCTGTGCCCCCTCCATGCTCCCTGGCACATCTGGGGCCAACGGGGATGGTGCAGGACACATGGTCACCAGCTGGCAAGTGCTGCTGCCCACTGAGACATGGCCTGGCAGCCTGGACCAGCCTGCACTGCCCAGCTGAGGAACAGGTCCCAGGGGTGTGGGGCATAATGGTGTCCCAGGAGAATATATCTTGGCATCTTGGATGAGGCTTTTTGCAGAGGTGTTGCCACAGTACTGGTCTTCTGAAGCAACATCATTCAAGCCCTTTACCTAAATGGTATTTTCTTATCTAATGTTTAAGAACCCGCATTCACACAGACTCTGCCATTTTTGTGATTACATAGATAGCCACTAACTTTTTTTTCCTGTATATGGCTACAAAAGATACAGGATAAATTCCTGGCACCATTACTTAACACAGGTAATGCAGGATTTGCCAGTAAATTCCCTTGGCAGGATGGTTCACAGAATATGCATGCTTTTTTATTTTTATTTTTGATGCTCAAAATGCCATTGAAATTTTGGAAAAGACCTTCTAAATGCTTGGACAGATTTTCTAAACGCTACTGACTGTTACAACATAATTTCCTCATCACTGCAAGTGTTGTGGCTTAGTTTGGGTTTGTCTCTCTGATCCTCTCCTAATATGACTGTGTAATTCTCCATTTATGCTCATAAATAAAAAGATTTTTAAAAGCAACTTATTTATCTTGCATGTTCAGAATCGAAAATAATTTTTTACCCCCTCTGCTATTTTCTGCTGTTCATTTCCCGCTGGCTCATTCCTTGTCCATGCTGCCTCACTCTGGCAGCGTGTTCTGGTTTCTTTTTAAGAGCTGTGAGGTCATTGAGGCATGGTCAGAACCAGCCTCGGTGGAACAAACTGTCTGAGATTGTGAGCATCCTACCTTCATTTGGTCAAAATTTGCTGTGAATTGCCAGATATTTCCTGTTTACTCAGGACTCCAGTTTTCTATACCCTATTGTTAAGAGCATTTATGGTTTGACTTTACTCCTCTGAGTAGACAGAAAACTCCTGTAGCACAAAACCAAGGGACCAGAAGACCTGTCTGAAGCATTTTGGTCCTCGGTAAGTGGTGTTCCTAGATCAGAACAAGCATCTTCATACAGAGCCAATCATTGTAGAGAAACCGTTAGGCAAAATCCAGAGTTTGACTGGTATCACTGAAAAGACCGATGGTTTTTCTTGGCTAAAGTTTTCTCTCTGATTCCTTTGATGACTGCTTGTTCTGATTCCACTGAAATCAATGCTCTCTAGTTTAATACCTTCCAGTACATGGTTTGTATGATGATTTTGGACTTGTCAGGGATTCTCGCTGAAGCTACTAATATCACTAATATTCATATTACAATGTTAAATATTATATAAAATACCAGCTGTACATATCTTCCTTTTAAATTCACGAGCTTTGATGCTAACACCTTTTTATGGAGACCACTCATGCCGTTGTCTTAACATGGGTTACAAATTATGACTAGGTTTAGTCTAGGGAACCTAGGGGCCTGTTTGAGTTCCTGATCTGGTTGGCAGTCAAAGGCACATCCTGACTGCATAGTGGCTTGAGGCTCAGTGATGCAACAGCATCTGCCCATAGCCTCCTCTGCATGACAGGAAACCCGAGGAGTGTGTCCCGGGCAGGAGCTGTGGCACGCAGGAGAGAAGGGCAATCAAGCTGCAGGGAAGAGTGTGAGGAGTCCAAGCCAGTGTATAGGTACAGCCTTGGCTCTCAGCTGCCATTTCTGAACTCCTAGGATTTCACACAGTTGAAATAAAAAGCAGAGAATTGTAAACTGTATCATGTAGCATAAAAATTTAGCTATGAGAAGGTGAATAAAAAGAACTGCAAATAGGTTAGTTTAAAACATCAATTTACAGTAAATCTTTTTAATGTTTATTTTTATTTTTAATGCTTTGAGGAGACAGTGCTGCATCAAAGGATCTCAATGAACTATGCATGAATATTTCAAGAGGAAGCTATTTTTTACAGATTACATTAATGCTCATAGATACAGTCTAGTGCCTTCAATGTATATAAAACAGCTAAGAAACCTGATTTGAAGTAAGCAATCGATTTGATAACCAGGTTTCAATTTTAGTCATACCATGACCATATAAGACTTACTTTTTCTCTCAGTCATGCTAGAAAACCCATTTCTTAACCCCTGCTTAATTAGCAAGATTTTGTCTCCAACATTAGTAGAGAAGATTGTGCCAAAATTTTTTCTTAGAAGTACTCAGGAGTCAAGGAGGCAACTGTTCTTTATAGGAAAGAATTCTTCACTTGGATTGCCAAGTTGTTTCGTTTTGACTTCCCACTTCTGGGGAATGTGGGGAACCACAGAAGGTTGCACATTTTGCTCTTTAAAGACAGCTTTGTGAGTTTTTGCTTGGCTTTTCCTTCAGGAATTCTTGACAAAAGAGCAGCAATATAAGATCTCCTGAGCAACATGTATAATGACTGAAAATTCACTTAAAAATATTTGTCTGGTTTTACTGTCTTGAGGTCATAGTATTTCACCTAGCTCAGAGGTACTTCCCCCTGCCTATAGCTACACAGTGTCTTAAATCTCTCTCAGATTCAGACAATTGCTTCAAAGAGAGTATTTATTCATACATAAAGGTCTCTCAAATTTGAGTCTACTGCTTGAGCTCTGACTTCGTGCTACTACTGGTATGGCACTAAAGGTGAGAGCTCCAACCATGGAAGCACTGTAATGTGAATGCAAATGTAGCTGGTCAGTAGCAGGAATTTGGCTTGATCAGTCTGTATTCACGTGAAAGTCAGTAAGTGATTGGTACAGTTCTGTTATTCAAGGCTGTGGAAGTTTAGTGAAAATAACCCAAATTGATACCACCTACATCTGAACTGGAAAACAGCCCAAACTCATACCACTTGACTCTGAACTGGAATCTGCAATCAAGTTGCAGGCTTGAATTTTTCCTAAAGGCCTGCTATTTTGAAGTATTTTGTATATATCTGATCTCTTCTGCTTTCAGAATATCTGTAGGAAGATGTGCCAGCAATGTGCTGTGGGGATGAAGAGCGGAGGGGAAATGGAGGGTTAGCAGTAGACTGTCACATGCTGCGAATGCAAATTTGTGGGATGGTGCCAGGCCAAAAGAGCACTCAAACTCTATTGTTTAAAACTGTGTCAATTTAGACATAGTTTTGGTTCCCCTTGATTTCTATTTCGGTTGATAAACTGCCTACTTAACTTACTGTTCAGTGTCCCAGAGCTGGTATTTGGAAACCATGAGTTTATGCAACATGATTTCTCATGATACTCTCTGTATTTACTACTTACTCATTGCTATAAACAGGTGAAACACTGCTGCTTCATGTTTAAAATAATACATCTCTGTTTTTTCCAAGCATTGCTCTCAGACTAACTGGTCTATTTGAATGGATTTTTTCCATTTCCAGGATGCGTTTTAAACTAGAAGGCACTACTTGTACAGGAGAAGTTACATGTGGGCATTTAGTTGTGTCTTAGCAGATGAAAGGAAGGTACTCTTCTGTCCCAAATATTTTTAAATAATACTAATTTTCAGAAGTTTTACTCTAATCACTGTGGGTCAAATGGCTCAATGCCACAGTGTTAATTTTGGAAGACTCCTAGCAACTGCCCTAGAAATCTTAAAGCTTTAATCTGTTATCACTTTGGATACTAAACAGCATATTCAAAATTGTTTATCTAGTAATTGTAGTAGGAGATGGATTTGAAAATGCAACTCTAAATTTAATTGAGTGGGATTTGGGTTTGTCTTTAGGCTCACTGGAGGAAACAGGCCATCTATGTAGGCATGTACTGTGGGGTAGGCAAAGATGTAAAAACAGTAAATTTAGTAGGATTTTCTCATGAAGGATCTTCTGAGCAAACTCATTTTAGCACCTGCGGAGAAAATGTTTTATTTCTCTGGGGACAAACACACTGTGTAAAAAGCTGCACTTCTGCTTTTCAGTTTTACTGTCACCTATTCCACATGCACACAGAAACACAAAATTTGCTCTTTCAGACAGACTAATTATTTAATGTTAAACTGAAAGCGTTTGAGGTCAGATTGCCTTGGAGGCAGTGATCTGTCTTGGAGCCAACTGACAGCTACAGTCACTCTGAAGAACAGTGCTGCTGCTTGGTCTGCAGACCTTATCCCCTTCCAGCAGTCAAGAGTGACTGCAACAGAGATACTCGTAACTGGCCAGCTTTAATCTAGCTCTGAGCCTAACGACAGAAGGCGGGGTGTAGGGGCACAGGCTTCTTTGCAGACGGGCAATCCACTCTTGGTTCTGACTTTTCTCTGGGGCTTGTATACCTTGCTCTCCTTCCTCCTCATCTCTTGCTGCAACTGGATTAAACCTTGGGCAGGTTTGCTTCCCTTCTGTCCTCCTGTTTGGGGTGTGGATTTACCCTGGAGGGTACCCAAGACACCTTAGCGGGAGTGCTTAGCAAAGTGGGTCCTTTGGCCCTGGCACTGAGAATGAGATTTGCAGCGGTCAGAGGAAGATGGGGGAGGAGAAATGTTTTGTGTTCGTCCTTTCTGCATGTGCCTACTAAGCATCAGTCAGAACTCGGACATAGGTAGTGAATGGTCTAAATATATTTGTGTCCCTGCTGACAAAAATCTCTGTGTGTATTCACACAGATAAAAGGTTGCACAAAGTTTTCAAATTTCAAAATGAAAGGGATGTCCTAAAATGAGGTTATTTTTGTATAGCACTGATACTGTTTACACATATCATGATGCCTTCAGTACCTGGAAAATGCTGAAAAACCAATAGTTTTAAACCACTTCTTTCCTGCACTGGCCTGTAATACATACAGCCAAGGAAAAGGGTTAGTGCATCTTTTCTCTGGCACAATGGGTAATCTGCACTGCTTCACTGACCATAATAATGGCTGCTTGAGCATTTTCCTGTTCCTTCTTAGGAACAGGAAAAATACTTTTGTCTTTAGTCTTTTCTGTTTTCATGTGTTTCCATCTTCTTAAGACTGCTGTCTTTTGTTTCTCAGATAACTGGAATTGCCAAACACTATGTTCTGGGAGCAGAAATGCCACTGAACACAAAAAGTTCCGAAAGTCCTTCTCAGCCAAAAGTATAGTGGATTTGAAATACCACCTTCAAAAAACACAGTGAAGTGATCAAGGAGATGGGGGACTTTCTAAAGAAAGGAATTATTACATTACTAATTGAAAAAGTAGCAAACTACTATTTGAAATAATAACAAGATAATATTTTATGACCAAACGTGCTATATGGCTGTGAAATGAGATAAAGAGTTTCATGGAATGCTCTCTTCTGTGGAGAAAAATTGCTCAGACATGTAACTATAGCCATGAAATTTTTCTGTTGTCTAAGAATGCAAATTTTGTGAATTGTTGCAAAGAATATGTTTACACAGTTGGTAACTTTAATTGCATTAAGACTACAAAACTGTAGCAGATGCATAGGAGTGCCGCACTATATCAGAGTAGGTTATTATTTTTTATATATCCTATTTTGAAGCATTTATTGCTGTAGTACAGCATTTAAAAGGGTTATTTCATAAATTTGTGGCTATAAAAGACTGCATCTTTCTACTCTGACTATATTGGGAGAACAAAGGTCTACATTTAGTATCAAACACTGGGTTTCAGAATAACTGTTTCTACTTCTTTTTCTCATCCCTTCAGATTTAAAATGCAAAGGGAACTTGGGGAGAAGTGAAAGAAGAAAGAAAATTTCATAGAAGTCTACATGTAAAGAAACACATATATGTAAATTTGAATATTCATTGAATTCCAGTAGCACATAGTAATCTTAGAATCATAGAATCATAGAATCATTTAGGTTGGAAAAGACCTTTAAGATCATCGAGTCCAACCATCAACCATGCCCACTAAACCATGTCATGAAGTGCCTTGTCTACATGCTTTTTGAATACCTCCAGGGATGATGACTCAACCACTTCCCTGGGCAGCCTGTTCCAATGTCTGACAACCCTTTCTGTAAAGAAACTTTTCCTAATATCCAATCTAAACCTCCCCTGCTGCAATTTGAGGCCATTTCCTGTCGTTCTATCACCAGCCACCTGACAGAAGAGACCAGCACCCACCTCACTACAGTGTCCCTTCAGGTAGTTGTAGAGAGCGATAAGGTCTCCCCTCAGCCTCCTTTTCTCCAGGCTAAACAACCCCAGTTCCCTCAGCCGCTCCTCATCAGACTTGTGCTCCAGGCCCCTCACCAGCTTCGTTGCCCTTCTCTGGACACGCTCCAGCACCTCAATGTCTTTCCTGTAGTGAGGGGCCCAAAACTGAACACAGTACTCAAGGTGCGGCCTCACCAGTGCCGAGTACAGGGGACGATCACTTCCCTGCTCCTGCTGGCCACACTGTTTCTGATTCAGGCCAGGATGCCGTTGGTGTTCTTGGCCGCCTGGGCACACTGCTGACTCATATTTAGCCGACTGTCAGCCAGCACCCCCAGGTCCTTTTCCGCTGGGCAGCTTTCCAGGCACTCTTCCCCAAGCCTGTAGCATTGCATGGGGTTGTTGTGACTGAAGTGCAGGACCCGGCACTTGCACTTGGCCTTGTCGAACCTCATACAATTGGCCTCGGCCCAATGATCCAGCCTGTCCAGATCCCTCTGTAGAGCCTTCCTGCCCTCAAGCAAATCAACCCTCCCTCCCAACTTGGTGTCATCCGCAAACTTAATGAGGGTGCACTCAATCCCCTTGTCCAGATCATTGATAAAGATATTAAAGAGAACTGGCCCCAGTACTGAGCCCTGGGGAACACTACTTGTGACCCGCCGCCGACTGGATTTAACTCCATTCACCACAACCCTCTGGGCTCATCCATCCAGCCAGTTTTTTACCCAGCGAAGAGTACGCTTGTCTAAGCCATGTGCTGCCAGCTTCTTGAGGAGTATGCCGTTGGAGACAGTGTCAAAGGCCTTACTGAAGTCCAGGTAGACAACATCTACAGACTTGCCCTCATCCACTAGGCAGATCTTATTCTTAAACAATTATCCCTATTCATTATATGTTGTTCTAATAGAGAACAAGAAGGTCACTGCATTGAGGAAATTGCAATCTAAAATATTTTGGGATTAAAGAAAGTTTCTGACTGGTAGTCTAGCAATAATATACATAGATGATAGTCTTACAAGATTTTTGATTTCTGGACACTACTGTATTTTACTAACATCTGCAGCATGGACCTGGGTACTTAAACCTTCTCCGTGTTGTAGAGATCTGCCTGGGGTTGTGTTATACATCTGAAATTGTCCTGTTATTGCCACAACAATGTTGAGTCAGGAATATCTTTATAAACAGACATGAGTGAAGACTAGATTGTTAGGTAGTATTTGTAATTTGAAACTGTTGACAAGGTGTATATTATTTGTATAGCTTTTGCTAGAAAATGTTCATATTAGTTAGCAAATAGGAAGACAATAGTGATACAATGGAGTCTTCCAGGGAGAAATTATTGGTTTTTAAGGTATCTCTTCCTTGAGGGTTGTGATTTTTTTCAAGCTTAAACCTTTCTCAAGGTTGGTTAACTTTCATCATTCTGTTCACAGGAGAATTTCCCCTTTTATGAAAAAGACTCCTCAAAGTATCACAAGGTTTTAAAGAAATGATAGATTTCTATTATTATTCTTATTCCTGGTGGAACTGATATCACCAACACTTTCCTGAATCAAAGTTCACTGTGTAAATTTATTTGTTTCAGCATGGTCCATCGGAGTGTTATACCAGCTCAGTGAATGATGGACTGTTCATGCACATGCATATGGAGGCACCCACCCACACCTATTTGCTCATTCTTATCTTCCTTGAGCAACTGATGGAGGCTAATGTCACAAATGTCATATGAATTAGACCTTTGATCTGACCCAGTATTGCTTTACTTTAAGTAAGCCAATACCCAATAATATTAGAGTAGAAAGAAATGCTGTAATAAAGGAGCAAAATTTTGAGCTTGGTATAGAATAATTTGTAAGACTGCCCAGGTATCTGCTGGAACTACACCATTGGGCTGCATTTCAAAATGTTCTTGGTGCATTGGTTTTGAATGAACAACACTTCGAATCTGTGCAGAAAGTGGGGCTTTCCCAGAAACTGGTGTTCCATCCTGCAGACCCTGCTACGTACATGATAGGTATAGATATATACTGATATGTTGGGCTTGACTTAGGCTGGTTCTGGACCACTTACATCTTTAATCCTGAAAAATTTATTCCTATTAGTCATTGTGGTTAACAGAGGATCTGATATTATGTTCACCTTGATGATGGTAGAGGAGTGTTGCTGGAAAGACATCATCTGTAAGAGCTCTGGCCTGTAATCTGAAATTAGCTACATTTGTTATTTTTCAGTGTTTTCTTAGAGCCCCCCCCCCTTTTTTTTTAAAGCTAAAACTCAATGAAGTACCAATATGAAAGAGGTATGTCATACATGTTTAGTACTGCTTTTGGTTAAAAGCTGACATTGTTGAAATTTTGGTTTTATCTGTATTTTCAATAAATCCCTGGAAAGGGATTAGCTAGCAGAGAATACCTGTAAGACTGTACATGTGAATCATACTTCTATTTCTTTAAAAATATATAATAATGACAGGAAATATTTGAATTTGGAATTTTTTTCAGAATATGCTTAAATCTATCTATATGTGGACAAAATCGATCTAGCCATGAATAATTTCCTAAACATTATTTGTACCAGTAATGTAAAATGAATATAGCTGGTAGTTCATGCTGACATTTCAAGCAATACAAACAATCCTTTTACTTCTGTGATCTTGAACTGTAATATCTATTCATTAAAGCACCAGCATGGATATGCCTTATATTCCTGTGTATTTCTTCAGAATATTATTGCTTAAGCCAGAGGAATGAGATAAGGAAGATATATACTGATAAATGTAATTAATTATATCAGCCAGATCAGGGATTTAGAAAAGGGTCTGATTACTTTCATGAAATGTATGGTAAGGCAAATTAACTGAAATGGTAGGATATTTTTAGGTTATTGTCTGTATTCCGAGAGCTTTGTAAAATAATAAAAACCCATGAAACTGGGCAGTGAGGAACTAAATAGGAGAAATGACAGAGCTGTGGTAGCAGGTGTCTGGGGAAACTGAAGTGCCAGAATTGTGAAGAAGAAACTGAGACTTAATGCTCTGTCAAGGGTATCATTGGAGAGTACCTAAAATGTGCAATGGCAGTGGGTGGAGGAGAATGGAAAACACGAAAGCTGGTATAACAACTGTAAGATACATAAAATCTCTTTTTTTCTCTTCAGAACTCTTGAATATTAGGAACAGAAAGAGATTGTCAGACTTTGAAAAATCAGGCATGGCTTGTGGAAGAAGAAAATAAAATATTTTTTAAAACAGATCAGGCAATACTGTTCCATTACAAACAGCAGTCTCAGCCCAGACCAAGACAGCTTTGGGAGGGGAGACTGAACTGCCTCCCTACTCCAGAGAATGTCCTTTCACCCCTCTGTCCTCCAGAAGGTTGATAAAATAACCTGCGAGAGGTGGTCTGATTAGTCCTAAACTGTAACACGCTGCAAGGAAGCTGCATAGACTGCTGTTAGTGTGGCAAGGGATTGGCTGTAGTCTGGCCTGAAAACACTTCACCTCTTCAAGAATTCAGAGCATATCTGAATTTTACTTCTAAGAATTGTAAACAAACATCAAGATTGTAAAGTCAAAGTGTGTTTACACTGTGCAGTGGAGCACAGTGCCAGAGCTGGTGACAACTGAGCAGTGTCTGGAACAAGACGTAGCAGAGCCGCACCTTGAGATGAGGCATTTCAGATCACATGCAGCATCCAGCAGTGCAGCTTTCCTGCTCCTGGCAGCTGAGCAGCTCCTGTGCTTGGTGCTAGCTCCTCAGTCCCTACGCTGCAACCACTGGAAGTGTACAGATGCTCTGAAGCACTGAAAATTAGAGAAAGCTACCATGGAAGTTGCCTGTGACTCTTAATTTCATAGATATGTGCATTACCATACTGTCTGTATTTAGGTGGTTACATGTATCTATCCAGAGAGGCTCTCTGGTGATCTGAATCATGCGTTGATAAGTGTTAATACCATCCGTCATGTAGATATGCACAAGTACCATCATGCCAGTGTCCATGGTGTTACAAAGGAAGTTCTACATTCCTCACGTTGGTGTTGCTCTTGGAAAGGGAGTTTATGAGGAACGTGCTAGTAAAGAGAATTGCTGAATGCCATTCCTGCGTTTGTTTGGGGCAAATCTTTGAAATATACATTTTTTGGCAAATTTGTTAATTCTATGGGTTGCCACCTGTAGCTGTGCAGGCTGTTGGGTTTCAGGTCCTTAATTCTGTTGCACAAAGGGCTGCTGTGGCATTCCTACCAACTGCACTTCATCTTTTGCCAGGCCATCTGCACTGAACAGCCTCTCCTGAAGCTGTTTCAAGTGGCTGGTTGCTACAGCACCAACTGTCTGGCTTGCAGCTGCAACAGGTTCTCCTGCCACAGTCCCTTAACTTCTCCTTGCAGCTCACCTTGTAACTCCTCTACCCTGCTTGTCAAGCTGACCCCATTTTTAGGCGCTGCAGTTTTCATGGCTTAGTATCTTACCTCAACCATTTAAATGCTCTCTTCTCATTTCTGAATTCAGGAAAGTCTGAATGAAAGGGTTTAATACTTTCCTTTGTTATCTTAGAAATACTGCATAGACCACCTGCCATCACAGCACAAACATATGAACTAATGAATGAAGCTCTGCATGCTTATACAAAAGCAAAAAGAGGTTAAGATTTCACTCATTTTTCACAGAGGCTAGTCTGAAGTGAGAAGAATGAAATGTCTCTCCTGCAGAGAGCATAAATAAGTGTTGATAACACACTGTAAATTAAATATTGTATTTCTTTCAAAAACTGAGAGGACTCCAGTTTGGAGACTTGGAGCAAAATGAGCCAAGACATCTGCTCTGTTTTCTGCCCAGTGTGTACTTGAGCTGGGGCACATGTGGAATTCTGCTAAAATGAGATTATAAATTAATAGTCCTTCACACTTCATTGCTCGAATGAGCCAGAAGTTATTTTCTTCTGAGTTTTGAGTCCCAGGTGCAGCACTTTCTGACTAGCAAATATGATTTTCTAAAAGGGAAGAAAGACCAGTGAATCGAAACTACCACAACCTCTTCTCTGTGGTCTGAGTACAGCCGTGTAATAGAGAAAAGGAAAGCACATCAGCTGACAGGGTGGAGGAAAAAGATCCTGTCCAGACATATGATGATGGTGAAGAACCGGTTTGTGATTTGGGCAACAGCTTCCATTTCTCGTTCTGCTTCTGGCTTAGTGTACAATCATAAGCAGGTCATTTGGGTCTGTGTCTTAAAAAGGTGACTTGTTTCTTTGATTTTTGGTACCCAACTTGAGTTGCTCTGCAACTGATATTCTATTGCTATTTAGGCTGGTCTAGAGGACTAACAAAGATAAATGTTTCTACTTTCACTAAAACTTAGGGAGATTAAGCTGACTGTTACAGACCTGGCTCTCCCTACAGCTGGACCAGCTTATGCTTTTTTCTCAGAGGCTGATCCACTCTTGCTCTTCAAAGAGGGTTAATAGACATCTAGTATTATTTAGCATTAGTGTGTCACACTGTTATCAAAGAAAATCTGCGACTTATCTTGCTTAACGTCCCTAAAAATGAGCATAGTTTTTCCAATATTAAAGAAATACTTCTATAACTATACCTTTAACTCCCCTCCCCGCAATGGCATTCCATAGATGGCTGAGCATGGTAGGGTACCATAAAAGGAGATTGAGCAAGGTTGACCAATTCTAAAATTTTCTAATTTAGAAGTTGTCCTGAACAGGCTACAGAACACAGAGTAATGGAAAATCATGGAGTTGAAGAAGAGGAGGAGACTCTGGAGACAGTTCTAGGCTTGTACTATTTATATATGTTATATATACAGACATAAGGCAGCTAAGACTGAAACCTCTGCATCTCTCTGTGTTTTCCTAACTGGGATAGGGAGGAAAAAATGTGCCATGGAAGATATTCAGACAACCTGAAACTGCAGCCATCAAGGGTGTTGGGAAGAAAAATTGGGATTTCCTCTGACATCTTCATATCCTATCAGTTCTTTGGTGACTTCCAGATAATATCAACTGGTTTTTCAACTGTTTGAGAATGGGATTATTTTCAGTAAGAAAGGATCAGGGAAAGGACAAAATTCTTTTATTTCATTGGAGTTTCTGAATGCAATTTTTATTAAAATGGAAAAAACCCTCCAGCTCTGACAATATATCTGTAACCCTGAGGCATTCTTCATCATTGCAATAGTGATAATTCAGTCTAACAGTAGTATGTGCATAAAGAAAGCCTTTTGTTGTATATTCTTTCTACTAGGCCCAGGGGCAGGAATATAGTCCACAGAACCACAAGAACTAAAATGCTGCCAAGTTAGCTTCCACTTTAGTCACAGCTGCAATACTGTAGCATGGTAACATCTGAACTGCCACCATTGCTATTTGGAAAGTAGTAAGACCCCAGCAAATATCTGCATATTGGGACTTGATCAGAAAATACAGACTTGTATATTTTGTGTATTTTTGTATATTTTCAATTTTGGAGAGAACTGTTTGCTACTATTTGTACTATCTTTTTCAAAGACTGAATGCAGTTTTATTTACAATCTCTAGTGACTTCCAGTGGTTCTTGTATACAGGTGTCTGTTTTCTCTCTATAAGCTCTGCCAAATGTAGTTTCTAGCTACATCCTTATTTTTGGTAACAAAGACAGCCTTGTAATCATAGTTATTTCCTGTCAACTTTACTTAGTATTTTTATACAACTGCAGTTGAAGAAACTGTTTAGTGAGAAGTAGGAGCTTTTTAGATATTGTATTTGCTTAAAATATCCTTCATTTAAAATTTTAAGGGATGCTGCAAGACAGGTAAGGCTGTTGCTTAAGTACTGCATCTCTGAGTTTGTCTAAATTGTGAACTATAAGCAGATAGTGGGCTGACAGGAGGCAAGTCACTCATGATCTAAAAGCCATACTGCACAGGACTGAACATAAGGTGATAAACATTGCTCTTCAGCTGAACATATTGAACATATTGCTAGCTTGAATGGCTTCTATATTGGGTTTGGTTTTTATCCCACCTAGAACACCATTAACGTAATGCCACGTTGCATCTCTGTGTCCAGTTTAGAAAGATAGTTTGCTTGAAAATGACTTCTGTGTGGTTGCAGTTGTAGGAGAATGTGATGTACAGAAATAGTTTCTCCCTTGTACAATTTTCTTTTTGCATTATTTTCAGTATAAAACAATGCATAAAATACAAAGTCACTGTTTATCTATGGAAAAGTATCAAATGTTATTGGACTTAAATAGTGGACAGCATATTTTGCCGAGATAGACTATCATAAATTTTTGACAGATCTCAAAAATATGGCAAAGCTTGGTTAGAAGATTGGATTGGATTTTCTTAGTACTAAGAAAAATGCCCAGTTATAGATTCATAGCATTGGAATATGTCTGTCTGTGTTCACCTGACTAGGTACTTCTTTTGACATAGAGCCGAGATGGGGAAGGTGCTATGATTTATCTGTGGCCTCAGGTTCAAATCCGTGCGGTCTATGGTGGTGCCACAAGGCTTTTAAAGGCTTTTAACTCTGTGATCTTTCCATTCTTTCATTGTTAAGCTTTGGCAAAGCACTTAAAAAATTCTTTCAGAATACCAGTTTTGCCTGGCTTTAGATCCAAGATAGCATGGTGAACAGTCTAGTTACAAGAGCAGAAGTGAGCTTCTTAGAAGAACTTGGAACACAATATGCTCCTGAGCTGTGAGGGGGGTCTTTCCTCCTTCTCAAGTAACTGGTGTCATTGCAAAAGTCTCGATTGCTCATGGCAGGATGGAATAGAAACTGATGTAATGCAAGTGTTTGTTGCCCCCTTTCTGCTGCAGGAGTGTAACATTATCTGCTGCTGTAAAAGGAGGCAAGATAGTGTTGCTTTGCTGAGCAAATATTTCCTAGATCGTCCTGTGAACAGGAGAATCTCCAGAATAAATTCTCATCAGCAGGCAATGGCTGCCTCTGTAGATATTTGATACCCGAGTAGACTTTTGTCATAGCCTTTCTATGCTAAAAATGAGGAAATAATATATAAAAATGTGATTTAAAGTCAAATTCAGATAATTTTGTTTTTTCTTTTGAGTGTATATAGCAACCAAGGATATGTCCTGTAGTATGTTTCTGTGATGCTAGAGTGGAAACCTCTTTTGGTCTCAGGTATCATTTTTATTGGGAGGTCACTGTATGAAGAGGTATCATCTTCTGAATTTGCAGCCCTGGCCTTTTCCAGTTTTGGGAATAAGTGGAAACTTTTAAAGTGGCATTTAAGCTACATCAAAAACTAAGGAAAGCAAGGAACTAAATCTACATGTTTAGACATAAAACATTCAGCCCGAGTCAGCACTGGTATTTAAAGGATATAGGGTAATTAAAAATCCATTATGGTATATCCCAAGGAGAGGGGAAAACCTTTCCTGCTTACTAAGTATTGGCATAGAAGTCATCTACCACCTTTGCTTTTTCAACTTGGAGCTTTCTCTGGAATGGGAAAGTCCAAATGCACATTGTCACAAGATTTCTGTACTGCTGCACCTTGCTTAAAGAGAAAGCAAAAGCTCTTCGTCTTTATTAGTTTTTAAGGAAACAGTCTAATTCTCATAGAAATCTCATTGATTTTATTAGTATTTTTATTAGGATTTGTCTTTGGTTAAGCAAAGTAATCCACTGAAATAAAAATATAGGAGAAAGAAATAAAAATATTTCAAAGTGAAACTGAAAGTATATTTACTACATTTATTTATTGACTACATTTATTTATTAAGAATAAGTTTAATAATAATGCGTATGTAATCCCCCCTCCAAACAGGATTAGAAAATTCTCTCCATGTGAAATCTGATTGTCATTGTAGTCTGCTAGAAGTCTACTGATTAATTTCTTGACTTCTCTTTTATTTTATTCTTAACTATCGCCTTAATGTTTATGCCTTCAATTTTCCTGTCTTTTTCATGAGAAGTAAAAATGTAACAGAAGAAAATGCATTGTGCATGCAAGTGTTTGAGACAATGAGTCTCGCTAGAAGCATGGACAATGTGTTAAATGCACTGAAGTGTCTGACTAAAGTGTTGAGAAAAGATGGGTGTAAATCTCTGTCACGAGTAGACTAGAATTAATTTTGCCAGCGGAGGCCTGTTTGCCCTTTGAACCATTGTCCTCCTTTGTTGCCTGCAAGCCTGGGGTGGCCCCTGACAGCACAGAGGGCTGTCTGGCAGCTGCAGCGATGGCAGTATTGGCCACTGCTTGGTCAGTAATCTCCACAATATTCAGGTGTCCCCAATGCATGGAACTCCTGTGGCCCTGTGGCATCACAGCTGGTGAATGGGACCTCGGGAAGCAGGTTACAGCTTTCACCTGCAGTGCAGTTGTACAGTTTCCCTTACTATTTTAATTAAAGACATCACGATTCCTGATGCTTTTCCATTATAGCACCCCTGTGAGATAGGTAAATACTTATTTCCACACTGCAGGTGGGAAAGGAAGCAGGGAATGCTAACATAATTTAGCTGAGTTTACTTAGGCAAAGCAAGGTCTCATATTCACATTTATGAAATCCAGGTTTTGTGATTATTGGACACCATCACTCCAAAAGATTTTGCCTTGCAAACTCTCTCCTGACCCAGCTACAAAGGGGCTAAGAAGGGATCCAGGCCTTTGCACCTGGTGTATGGAGAACTTGTCTGTGGATTTAAATGTTGATAACTGTGAAAAAGCTGAAAAGTGAATTTTCCACACTAGGTTGTTTACCTTCCTTAATGAAGAAATAAAAGAAAAAATGTGAGTAGAGGGGGGAGGACGAAAAAGGAGTTGATGTTTCTAGTTCTTGCCGTTTGAATTATGGAAGTGCAGACATTTTGTGGAACATCTCAGCATTACAAAGGTACCTTCCTGATATGTAACATCTCTTACAATTGAGAATTTAGCTATATGCCTCAGGAAAAGACAGCTCCTTTGGTTGGAAGGCACGGATGAAAAATTTCAGTCTGGAGTTATTAAAAATTATGAACAAATGAAAAAAAAAGATGTTAGAAACTAATCTAGAAATCAGTCTTGATTACAGAACACTGACTTGATTTATGAATAGCAAATTTTTATGAATATACTATAAAATCCCAGTAAAATAAACTAGTAACATTTTTCATAGCAGTGAAAATTGGTAGAAGTTTATTTCAGAAAAGGAGATCAAACGCTGCCCACACCATAATTAAACAAAGCCTGTAATTATGTGTTCCTTATCACAGCTCAGTTACTATCCAGGATCTTCCATAATTGCATGTTGCTATATACAAATCGTAAACTCAAGACTTGACATCTCATACCTGATTTGCAGGTGATGATTCTCATTTACCTAGCAATCCGATGCAGCCAGAAGAGGCTTCTGAATTTGTACATTTGATTTTGTGATGAAAGATTCCAGTCCTGATTTTGGAAAACAGTCCCCAGAGCTCATGAGTTGAGAGCAAAATTTATTCTGAGTTTGATTTGGGATGAATTTCTAATCACATTAGCTATAAAGAAGGCTCTTTAATTTCACGGTCCCTGGGAAAGTGAAACTTGAGTAAGCTGAAAGCATTGTGAAACAACTTCTGCATAAAACTCTGGTACTCTTAAGTCTTGGACTATCTATACTGAGGTGATTAGGCTGTAATTACATTTCTTTCTCAAGATGTGCTTCCAAATTATGGATGTTTATAACTGAGATATAGCTTATATGCCAGTTTTGCTGAATACAGTTATAAATACCAATCTTATTTGCACTGCTTCTTAAAATGTTAAGTGAAGATAACAAGACAGCATGTTTGGGAAGCACTTAAGTTCCAGTATTCTGAAATATCTGTGGTATGAGGTTGATTCTGATATCTATGCTCTCTTAAAGAGTGCTCCTGAATGTAGTATGATGTTCTATATAGTGTTCTTCCTTGCATAAATTTTAACACTGAATAAATGATCCCATGACTGTAATCAGTGGGATGTTTGAGACTTCTCCAATGGGAAGTGTCTGGAAACTGCTGTTGTACTGTCATTCTTGAGAGTGAACTTGTTCAAGTGTTTTGGGTGACCCCAGGCTTTCAGGGTGAGAGTATATCAACTGAGTCTGCTGTGTGGAGTGAAAAATACAACGGTGCTTCTGCAGGAGGAAGGGCTTTAAGCAAAGCTCAAGATTTCAGTGTCGGGACTGTTGAAAACAAACAAACCTGCAAGAGCAGTTTGTTGCACAACCCTGGCAGCCAGCTCCAGAGAGCATTGGACTGGTGCCTCAGTACTCTGCTGTCCTGTGTTTGAAAGCAGCACTTCTCTTCTGTTACTGTTTTGGGAAGTGGGGAAGGAATCTTCCATTATTGCATTTCACAGATAGGGTAGGACACTAGCAGAGATTGCACCTTGATAATTTCACTACTATGTTCAGCAGCTGTTCAGAAGCAACCTAGGTAGACCTGTGGCTTTAAGTGTTGATGAGAACTAGTTTACATCAGGCTGTCATTAGGCTGTCAAAGCCAATGCTAATTGAAATAACAGAATATAAGAAGTGTCTTCATGAAAAGTGTAGTGCAAAAAAAGTTTATTTCAGAGTCTCAAAATGGAATTACTACGGTAAACTCTTCCCAGAGAAAACATTTTGTCTTTTTTGCCCCTGTTATCTTTTCCCCCTTAAAGAACAGGTAGAGTATTGACTAGAGGGAAAGAGCCTTCCATTGAGTTAGTGGAGGTATTTGGTGCAGAAGTCAGGGAAGTATAGCCATGCACAGCTGCAGATTGCTCCTGGTACATCTGTGATAGGATTTCCTAGCAGAATGTAGAATAACTATGTGTTTTAGTTCACTGAGCATTTATAGCCTTCTAGACTCAAAATTTTTCTTATGGAAAAGAACACCGTGTTGCACTAGTGAGAACTAGAATGGGAAAGGCAAAGAGCTTTTGATAGTAGCACATCAGGGGACCTAGCTTCTCTCTAATGAAGCCCCATGACGAAACTTTTGTAACAGGCAGAAACCTGAAGCACTGGCTACTTCCAGGAGAAACACAGGATTTTGGTCTCACCTTGTCTGGCGATTACTGTTTTTCTGGTTATCTATCCTTAGTGGTTTGGTCCATTGGGGATTACCTGCTGTATGAACAGGCTTGAACAGGCCTGTTCATCTGGATTAGGTGCATCAATGTAGACCTTTCCCAGTTAAAATATGCAAAATGTTTAAGTGCTAGAAAATCAGGCAATTTTTGCAACAGCAAGTAGTAAGATGCAAGAGCAACAGATTTTAGAGTGAAGGTTAGTGCTAGGGATGTGACATCCACACTATGCATTTCAGAAGTTTTATTACTTTGGACTTGATCTACTGTGGTCTTTTGCCTTATATTTGACAACAGAATTCATATTACAAAACACCTTTGTTATTCCAATATACAGTTTGAGAGCCCAAAGTTTGAATGCCCACATTAGTAGAAGTCCAGCTCTTGGCCTCAGTTCAGTAGATTTCTGCTTGCCCTGCTATTATAGTAGATCAGATTCGTGCATATCACAGAAACAGAGGTCACACCCTTGGTTAACTTTATATTCATGCTCTCTACATTTTCTCTCAAAATGATGTCCCATTAGACTTAATTACTTTGCAAGAAAGTCCTTTAATATTTTCCTTACTCATCTAGTTAATTATTAAAACAAACCAGAAGAACATTAACTTATGCTCTCATCAAATTCTTATCAGTGGGAATAGGATTTTAATGGGTTAAAACGCCTCCAAGTTCCTCCAGTTTCTTACCAATACAGTGGGATTCAAAAACAATTCTGGTTTTGTAAATAGATACAATGTTTTTTCAGCTAGGGAAAAAAAACCCCACATGGAATAATAACAACCATTAGGTGAAGTAGAGCAACTCACTCTATGTTAAACTGAACTCCTCTTGGTTTCATTAGCTTATAGAAAAAACTCCCTATTATTATTTCTGTGCAGTAATACGAGAGAAGTAATATACTTGAACATTTAAGGATATCCTTCTAAATGAGCTTCATTTGTCACAAATTACATGAAGGCATTTCCTGTGTTATACGTGTATTTGCTTATTTAGTATTCTATTTAAATTCTGTTTAAATTACTTTTAACATAGCACTTTGTTAATCTGATCACTTAAATTGATCCCTAAGCAGCAGATAAACCTATTCTGAAAATTTAGCCTCATACACTATACAAGTAAGGAGCTTCTATATTCTGGAAGAAGTTGACCTTATACTTTTTTACCTAACATTAAGATTGTCCCTGTGTGTTCTGAGGAAGAATATCACCCAGCAGCTGATGCTGAAGAGACTTTCTTGTCAGCTGATTTGAACCACAGTTTTTGTAAACTTTCCAGGGTCCTAATCCTGAGGAAGTTCCACCCCCACCAGTTAATGACCTTTACATGAGCAGAAGGTTTCAATTCTCATTTTTCCTTATTTATTAACAAAGAGACTGTCAGAGTACAACAGAGTATTAGTCATTTAATAGGGAAGCAGAAAATAATGAGAAACTTACGGCTGGTGCATTATTTTGAATTGGCTCAGCTCATAATCTGATACATTCTGAAAAGAGAGAAAACAGCGTTTGTATTTTAAATAAAGATCAATTCAATTGAGACCAATCCATTAAGTGAACTAAGCAAAGACCTAAAAAATAGTTTTTAGTTTTGTAGCTACATGGTTGTCTCATCTTGGTTAATGCTTAACTTTTTGTTAGTGGCCTGTTGTAACATTTCTGGAAAGCTGGTAGCACACACTACACTGTTAAACTGGAATTTAACCAGGCATGTGGCAGATTAAATTATGCTGGTTAATGAATCATTTAAAAAGTGATAAGCAAGCCATTTTATATGATCTCTTTTCAGCTCTACCACAGAATTTCTTTGGTTTTTTTTAACTGAAATCAGCAGATTAGTATAACAGTGGCCGAGTGGAAGATTAAGAATTGTTGGGAGACTACTAAATCCCAGTTTGGTCTGTTCTTGTGTTAGACTTCTGCATGACTCCTCCAACGCATGAAAAACTGGGGATGAAAAAGAAACAGAATTTTTAGTGTGCCACCTTGGCACATATAGTGCCCATTCTAGTGCTTCACAAGCTAATTCAGGTACTGGAAATGGTTTAGCCAAGTCATTTCACTAGTTTGTGTAGCTCCATGTACCTTTCACGTCAATGTGTCCCAAGAGTCCATGCACTGCACTAAAACAGCAGAAATACTTCTGATGTTCAAGCTACTGCGCAGCTTGCAGCCAAACTTCTTAAGTCAGAGTTTTAAGCTAGTCTAAATTAAACCTTTTTTTATCTATGGATTTTCCTTTAGTGCAAAATTTCCAGTAAAATTGTACCCAGACCAAGTGTGTGATTGCATGGTTTCAGTCCAGAAACCTGCTAATGCTAAAATGCCCTCTTTCTCAGCATAGATTTCAACAGGGGATAGGTCAGGCTGAAAACATGTCCATTTGACAGATGCAATTCCAACCCTCCTATTTTTGTGTCAGGAAGAGGAAATTAATTTGCTTGTTTCCTGAGACTTCCTAGGTACACCTATAATGGATGTGAAATCTCTGAAACAGATACTTTCCAGTGACTTCAGTGATACTGAATTCATTCTAATATGACTGATGTTTGTGCAGCTCTGTTTTTCTGAATAACGCCCCAGCCATCATTCTCATTCCAAACCATTTTGCCTTTTCTCTCACCATCTCATCAGCATGATAGATCAGTTTGTATCAGGCATACAAAATGAGACACTAATAACAAGTGTATGAGACAAGGAGATCAAGTGGAGAACATACAAGATCTCAGGAAAACCTATTTCCTCAGTCTGTATTTAAATTCAAGTGAATCTCTGCATTTTTTTAAAGTTCTTTGATATATTTGTTGTGAAAATATGCCATTTCAGACAGTAGAGAACCCTCTACATTTAATACTTAGCCTGTAATTATACTGTAACAAAAAAGCAGCTGCGTATCTACATGTAGTGCATATGGTAATTAGCAGATGATCTAGCAGATCTAGAAATCACCAAATTCCTGAGGAAATTTAAAACTATATTGAGCTAAGTGACATACAGGCCCATCTGGGCTCGTTCAGACTTTGTCAGCTGTAATGATGATTCACCAAATTGCCTCTGCAGATCAATGACCAGCAATATTAGGGCCATTTCCTCCCCTGTTACTGCACCCTCTAAGTAGGAGAAAGAAGTAGCAATGCTTTTTGTTGTAAGGGTTTGATTTTTGTTTACTCCCTTTTCTTTACAAAACAGACTATTTAAACCTTTTCTTGAGTGTATTAAGATTGCTGAGGTATAATTGCTTGGTGATTACAGCCAAATAGCTTGTGTAATTCTCACCTTCCAAGCTGATGTTTGCTGGAATGTGCTGCTTAAGCAGCACTCTGCTGTAAGCAGATCTCTCCACCCAAGCAAGTGCTGTGTGTATGGTCAGATCAAGCACTTTTTTAACTAGCAGTTGAGCTTGGTAGAGGAGGAAGTGATGCATCTAAATGCTTTGTCTACTGGTGAATGTTTTGTATAGAGGGTTGTCCAGCTGAAAGCTGTCTTTTCTTATTTTATATGTTTGTGTTTTGTTTAAGGTGGTGGTGTTTTTGTTTTTTTTTTTTCCTTCAGTAAACTGTACTATTGATTGCAACTAATAGCTGCTGTTGCATTTTAGCAACAAAATTCTGGTCTTAGGAAAGAATATAAAACTATCTTGCAAACTCAACATTTTTGAAATTACATGGTAGCTTCTGTAAGGAGATGACTAATTCTTACAATATATATTGTTAGTGATTCATACTGGCATGAATAGAATATATTGCAAACGAATGTGTGATAACAAAGAAGTTAAAGTAGTTTCTTTCCTGGAAGGATATGGGTTACCAAATGTACAATAAGGAACTAAAGGGACAGATTGCAGTGTTTGGGGTTTTTGTATTTACAGTTTCATGTTAGAGTGCAATTTAGAAAGCATATAAAAATTATGTTCTCTTCAAACCTTGTATTGATTTCCTCTTTTCTGCTGGCTGCTTCATTCACCTGACATCAACTTTCTCAGTAGGTCACTTAGCTCAGTAGAGTAACCAAAACTCGTAGCTTGCAGATCAAGCCAACCAGCTTTGTTCTGCAGATAGCATCATGGAAAGGGGGAAACGCTGCAGTGGTGCAAATGTCTGAGGTGTGTCTCTCGCTCCTTTACTTGCGGAAGCATGTCTTGGATCTGAGCCTATCCCGCTGTAGCAGCTTGCCAGCATGGGTGCTGACAAAGGGGAAGCCTTACATCAAAAGCAAAGAGAAGCTAAATTTCAGTACAATCTGGAGCTGCAGACCTGTAAGTAGGTTTTATGCATTTTTGTCTGGAAAAGTTTAGACCGACTCATGCACATGGACCATGCAGTACACACACAGTGACCTGGCACGTCTGAGGTGCTCTGGTTCTCTGCATGTGCTTCACAAGTGGCCAGCACATGTGTGTGTGGCTTACACGCCTTGGCTGGGTGGGACTCAATGGCATTTTGCAGACGTGGGGACGTGCAGAGGATGACTGGTAGGTGGATAAGGGGTAGTCAGCATGCAAATGGAGTCCTGGTTTGAGGAAACTGAGTAAGTGTGGTAGGAAGGTAAAGGGAAGGGGGCTCTTACATGGGGTAAAACGTTGTAACACTGTGTGTAGCATATATGGCACCTTCACCTGCCCCAGGTTTAGCCCTTCTCTAAGGAAGGCATCTAAGTCATAAACATGGCTGTCAGAAGTCACGGGACATGATGTGTTTCGGCCTCCAAATTTGCTTTGGAGTTTTTTTCCACACTTTCACAGATCCTAGCTGAGGTTGTGGTAAGGTGTATTTTTCATAGAGTTATTGCCTCAAAAACATTTTCAGATGTCTTTGAAGAAGGTTGTTGATACAGTTGATTGTATGATACAGTCTTTTCAACTTTATTTTGAAGCTCATAGAAGCACATCTCTTTCCTGTTCCTTACTTCTTAGCCCCTTCTTGTAGGTAAGCACCTGTATAAGATAGTTATGGCTGCAGGTGCAAATAATACCTTGAACAATCCAGGAGAGCTGTGAAGGATCAGTAGGAGTTTGAAAAGGTCAAATTTTGATGTGAATGAGGATGAGGGGATTCCTTTGACTTTATGATAAACAAACATACTGTGTTGCTAGATAAGCTGTCAATACCTGGGCAGTAAAGCTGCATGTAAGGTGGCAGTCTTGTCATTACCTTACAATAATGCTGAGTTACATTCTGTAACATTGCCAGTTCTGAGCATGGATCAGTTTGGAGAGGGTTGCTGTGAAATGAGTTTGTTAGTTTTTGTGTGTATGTATATATGTATTTGAATAAAACATTGTATAATGAATTTGAGTTCCTCCTCATTTTCGTCACTTTTTGGGAGGGGGAGTAAATACTCAGATTTACTTGATGTAAAGCAATTTCATGTTGTTATGGCATAGTAAATGCATAATATATTATAGAAGCTCTGTATTCAGTATGAGCAACTTTATGTTAAGACCTGTTTATGTTCATGGAATCTGTCTGGTATTGACAGGATTGGGAGGAATCTACAGCTACGTTTTTCACTTCTGAGAGACAGAAATTTGGAGTATAAATAAAAATGATCTACATCTAGGCAGTCAATATGAGTAAAAATCTGAAAAATCATTGAATGTAATAAGCCATGTTAATGATAACACCTATTAACTGGCATAGTAGGCTATCTGTAATTAGTCAGAGAAGATAATGGCTTTTCTTAGTAAAAATGTCTTTATGGAATAAGAATAAGATCTCAGTGCTGGCCTCTAGAAATACAACCTGAGCTATAGACTTTTGCCAGTGATATCTGGCAAAAACTGTCAGACTGTCTCAGTCTGAATAAATCATGGAATAAATGCATAGTGGAAAATTTTTAGGTCTTTTTTTCTTAGATAAGGGAGAACCGTGCCCCTCAGGGGGTGGGGAAAAAGCAGAAGAAAAGGTAAGTAAAATACAGAATCCTTAAAATTAAAGGTCAGTCCAGAAAGAATGGCATAATAAAGAAATATGTTTCTATTGTGAATGGAGAATTACTATTTTTAAGGTATTTATCCATTTTAAAGTGTATAAAACTGACATCTAGTGGTAGCAAGAGTACTTTGTGTGCAAAGTGGCTTTATAGTGAGACCAGTTTGCATAGCAGATTAACAGGTTCTAACTATATTACAAACTAAAATTGCAATTCCCTGTACTTTAGCCTAACTCAAATCCTGTTTCTTTGTGTTACAGAGCCTTTAAAATTAAATTTTGCTCCTTTTAGTAATATCTCACTTATATAATTCAAGGTGGTGGTGTCTGTTCATCTTTGTGAGTACATGGACTCCTGCTAGAGAAATGTCATCCTGAAAAACAGTCTCATTAGAGAGGAAAAGGTTGGAAGAGGCATTAGGATTAAAATATTCCCATCTAAAAAGCTGAGAGTAAGGGTTAAAGAATCTCAGCAGGGTCACTGAGGAAATTGTTAGGCAGCTACCAATTTTAGACCTGTTATGAATAAACAGGAGAAGTAAGACTTCAGAGCTGTGATGCATGTCTTGGGTGTGGCATTACTCACAAGTGTAAGATTCTCTGGGAGGGGAAGCAGGACTTTATGGCCAAATCTGAGATCTCCTATGAATTCAGGCAAGACGTGTGGGATCTGAATCAATAGAGCATATAGGCATGTGCTTAAATCATTCCCACTGAAGGCAAGAGGATTTATTCATTTGCTGGGGTCTGTGCTTAACTGTTTTGCTAGGTCATGGTTGATATCCTTATTTCTCATTCATAATTTTATTCAAATCACATTTAAAAAAATATTTTTCTTTTCTATTTTCTCACACATTTTGTCTAGCTTATTCCGATTTAGTGTCTTCGAAGAAAAAACCCTTGCTAAAATTCTGTGTGATACTGTCCTGGTTTCAGCTGGGATAGAGTTAATTGTCTTCCTAGTAGCTGGTATACTGCTATGTTTTTGAGTTGGTATGAGAATGTTGATAACACACTGTACCCCAGTGAGGCTTTAATTCAGCTTTGACTCCACTGCTATTATATACATAATGGATAAATTACTAATAAAGAGGAAAAAAAGAGGAAAGTTATGCAAAAATGAAATAATTATTTTAAAAATTATTTTAAAATATGGCTTAGGGGTGCCATATCTATAGTCAAAGGATGCAATTTAAAATGAACATAGGAAAACTTAAAAGCACCATTCAAATCTGTCATCCTTCAGCAGAAGTCTGGGTGAGGACAGAGACAAACCCGAAGGGAGAAGGAAAGGAAATGTGCTTCAGTGAAAGTGTAATTAGAAGTGGGCAAAAATAAGAAAAAGAAATAAATCATTGTTTATTTTTCCAGGGTTGGCAGTTTGTCGCAAGAATTGTCTAACTGTATGGGTCAATTTTTGGTTGTAAATGTTTATTTTACAGTCTTCTTGGTTCATAATAACTGTCTCAAATATCTCAGAGGTAAAAAATGTTGGTAGCGTAATTTTAGTGGAACATAGCTCTGTGCTGTTTCAAGGCTGAGGTGAATCATGCTATGCTGCCTTTATCATTCCATCTCTGTTACTTTCAAAACACAGTGAATCATATTTGTTTAACACAAATGTTGATATTCTGCAATGAAACTAAAGTCACAGTTACAGAAGTGGTGTAAGAAACAGCTGCTCTCATTTCAGATAGGCGAGCCTACTACTTTATTGTCAGAACAGAGATGAGCAGCACTCCTGTTTGTTGCAGAGCTGCTCTGTAAGGGCAAGATTAGTTGTTAACAGTTGTGCCAGCCAGAGCTGGGCGATGCAGTCTTATCTATCCTGAAGCTGGTAATCCAGTGCAGGTGCTTAACAGTTCTAATACACTTTTGACCTTCCAGGTCTGAGTGTGGGTGCGGTTGCAATGACACAGAGGCCAATTGCAATGTGCAGAGTCAGTCTGGCTTTGTCTGCACTCACCAGGGCTTCTCCTTACTGCTTGGACACTGATGCTTTTCCAAAGTAGTGAAAGCATAAGGATAAGCCATGCTAGTAGTGCCAGAGTTGTTAATATACATGATATCTCTAAGATTTCACAGCAGCCACCTCTGCATTTGGCTTATATAAGACCTCACATAGTACATACAAATGAAGTTGTGTTGGTAGCAGTGTTAGTAGCAAGGGAAAATATATTCAGGAAATGTTTGGTGTAAATAGGACTGTTGAGGATGGGTTTCTTGGTCCACTGTGAGTTTGTCAGCCATCAGGAAGTGCTGCTGGTATTTTGTCCTTAGGCATGGTTTTAGTGAAACAAAACTGCTCATCTAATGTTGTGTTACCAAAGAGCTGTGTTCACATGTTGTGGGAGTTTGAGATCTAGATGCCTGTCATGGTGGAAGGAACAGTAGAGTATTTTACATTTTTAGGACAATCAGAATTACTTTAGCACCATTGATGGAGATCTGTTTGTAGTATTGCTGCTCTATCATTTCAAGTGAAAACTAGGGTTTTTTTATGAATGATTTGATTACGTTTAATATGCATTGAACTGCTGTATGGTTTTGCCAGAACTCCAAGGCTGAGGAGTCTGTACTGCATACCCTTTCACACTTATTTAACCGCTGCAATGTTAGAAACGTGTTTTTTCTTCGAGAGAAAGAAATTTTGCTGCAATAGTAGCTCAGTGAATCCCTGTGGCTTTCATTATTTTGAGGAAACTGCCTTTTGCAATAGTACCTAAAGTGCACACATTTAAGGTTAACCAGTTTTGCTTTGAAAGAGCTCCAATGAAAGATTAAACTAGTTGTTCCTTTGTTCTCATATATGCTATGAGTGGGTACATCTATGATTTGTTTATGACCTAGGGTTTCCAGCCCATTCTATACCCCAGGAGCTGCTTGCTCACACTTGGCTATCCCAGACTTTTTTGAACCCGCCTTGCTCAATCTCACATGCTGAATGAATACTCCCCTCCTTGAAAGATGGCTGTAGAAATAGCCTTGGTCTAAGACAGTGAAACTTGATCTGCAACATAAATCTGTCTTTTAGTGCATGCAATGGGAAGGTTCACGTTGTTTTTCCTGGAACATGGGTGTCCCCATTAGTCTTAGGCTGACCTGATGGAGACATGAGAAATTTCCAAGGTTCTTTTAAAAATTATACTGTCTTCCTCACTGACAGTGTAATGCTCTGTGGGCTCAGCCCTGTATTTGCATGTCGTTATTGAAAAGACACTTACTGGAACACAGAAAATAAACCCACTTCCCATATCTTTATGGTAACGCACTGCTATATGCTTAAGCAAATTAAAATGGGTTTTAGTGTTTGAAAAAGGAAGCAAGTCACCACATACAGAAATAACAACTATGTCCACTAGAAATTTAGCCACAGCAAAAACCAGCAGAGACTGCTGCTGCTATGGGCTGCAAAATTAGAAGCTGAGAAGCCTGTTTTTTTTTTTTGTGGGTTTTTT